>ML783228.1:85592-148963 GCA_009831015.1 Picea engelmannii | reverse complement strand
TTCTGCAATAGTCCTGGTACTTCTTTAAAAATTTTGCCTTCATATCTTCCCAAGATCTAATGCTGTATTCTCCTAAACTCATGAACCAACGTAGTGCAGAATCTTTCAGGGTGGCATGGAATAATTTCAGTTTATGTGCATCCAGGAGATAGTTATAACTCCTGCACAGGATGTCGAACTCAAAAAGAAATACATCTAGGTCCTCACTATTTCTCCCATGGAAGGTTGGTAGTGCTGAAAGTGGGATATTTTTCATACTGACATTCTGGACTAAATCCAAAATAGGAAATCCAAAGGTGGTTTCCTGTGGTAATTCGTTTTCTGCTTGTTCCTCACCTTCATTTTCAATATGAAGTTCCCCATGTAAGTCTCTCCCTCTTTCTCCCATGGTAAAAGGATTACCAAGGATTGGATAAACAATCTTATCCTTCTTTGGTGAGGGTGTGAAGTCCCACCTTTCTGGATTCTTTCTATCAGAGGTGTTATATCCTATTGGTCCTTTTGAGGATCCTCTGGCCTTTGATCTTACAGTTGTAGTTGTTATCTGTGAAATTACAGAGTTAGGGTTCCTGAGAAGGGCTTGTATTTTCTCTGGATCAACTGTATCATCGAGGGATGGATCACCAAGATTTTGAGTTTGCTTATGTATGGTGTTTCCTGGTTCTAGGATTTGTTCTACGGTTTCCTCAGCCAGAATTTCAGTCTCAGTTTCTATCGCTTTTTGGGTGGAGGTTTCTTCTTCTTTTTGTGGTTTTATATTTCTCCTAAATCTACCTCTAGGATCCCTATTTCTCATGAAGTCATACTAAATGAAAGAAAAGAGACTAAGATTGAGTTTCAGAGTACCTGTGATAACTGCTATGTCGGTTTTCACCCCTTTAGTTTCCATAGCTCCTCTTACTATCAACCTGCTAACATACCACACCAAACTAAGTGCATTCTAAAACTAATCAAGAAAATTATCTTCTTACCTTTTAAACAGCTCCCCGACAACGGCGCCAAAAATGTCAGGCTGCTAAATTGAAGATTTGAATGACCTGAAACACTAAATTGTCAAACCAGGGTTGGTAAAATTTGAGCTGCTACACTGTATGTGTGGGTAAGGCTTTAATCGCTATCTGAATGCTATCCTTAGCAGAAAACACAAACTCACTCTGAGAACTTGAATCCTAATGATTATCCTGAAACTTAGCATTTCCTATTTAAGTCATTAACAGAAAACAATCCTATGCTTAAATGCTGGTGCTTCTATTTCCATGCAGAAGTGTGATTTCACAAGATTATTTCACCACTACTTTTAATCATCTATCATCACCATTTCGATTCAAGCCATGAAAAAAAGAGTCTTTCCTAAAATGCATTTAATCTGAACATTACAAATGAATCTAAGTCTGTCTACAGGAAAACAGAGCAATAACCTACTTACCCTACTGGTACCGGAAGCTTCCTTTGATTTAACTGTAATCTAACTATTCTCGTTAAGCAGGGTAACTAACTATCTAACAAAGCAAAGTTCACTTAAACTCTAAGTTATATTCGAATTGAAAACTAGAAACCAATCAAACCAAGTTCGTGCTCTAAACCCTACAGGAATCAAACATGCATTCAATACTCATCAACGCAAAAGATATCAGTATGCTGGAAYGATTCRGTTGAAGAATAAATAAACACGATTTTGAACGAGTTAATTCTGAAACTATAAACTATCATGTAAGCAAACACTAACACACTGAAATAACTAAATCTATGACAGAATAAAGCAGCGGCTTGCACCTGTTTGGCGGGCCCAACCAAACGGCACAAACGCTGTAAGTAATAACCAGAACCAACTATATCATTCTATGTAATCACTGTGTAAACTTCACGCTTCATTAACTCGGGAAAGAAATACTCAAATCGTATATCAGTCAAGTAACATAACGCAACAACAATTTTGTATTCAGAAACATGTGTTCACGACATAACATAATCCAATCGGTTCTCAGGAGTGATCTCCTGTTTATATCTAGCTCCTACTTCATAACAGTCTAAAGCAAAAATACATAAAGACAAACGGATCCCCGATCTGAAAATAGCTTGGAATCAAGTTTAAAATGGTCTTCACATCTTCGTGACACGTAGTGTCACGAAGTGTGAACGATGAAGAATTAACGACTCAGTTTTATCATTATGCCTTCAATCATCTTGTGAGCGATAGCTCCATCTGTCATGTGAATCTCTCTGTCTCCCATTCTGAACATAACGCACAGATCTTGAGCGGCTTCATTGGTATCTCCACGAGGTACGAGTCGGTACCTGGTACTGGAAATCCTGTTCCAAAAATAGAAGTGGTACCTAACCCAAGCGACATTAGTTCCAATATCAATTTAAAGCATCAAAATGCATAAAAATAGCTTGAAACATAAAGATACCTTAAGTAGCCCCATTGAGTGGTAGGGAGATGTCAATTATGTCAAAACAAGGCCAAAAGGGTGGTTCTGGGTATAGAAGTGGAGGTCTTTGGAATATAATATAGGCAAAAACATGATCAAAACTGGAGACCAACAATACTTATCTAGAAATTCCAATCTATTGATTTTCAACATATCTTTAGAGTTTTTAATACTGATGCAAACTTACTTTCTAAGCAGGCTATGATTGAACCTGAAGCATTGGTAACTTATTATAAATGGACAAATGGAGATGAAGGCCCTAGAAGACAGATAAAGATTCATTGAAGAATCTGCTTTATAGAAGTAGATATAGAAAGATGAATTTTGTATTTTTTAAGGCATTTTCGCTTATATCCGGTTTATGTTTTCCAGTTTTACATCAGAAATAGTGGCTGTTGTGTTTGGACCTCTTTATGAGCTACTTCTTTTTGTAAGTTTTTGGACTGTGCTGAATGCCAGTTTTTGGAAGTAATTAAAGATTTAGAGAATCCTGTATATGTACTGAAAGATGAAAAAGTTATATGTCTAATATAATTTGAGCAAATTTTTTCCCTGGAAAAAAAGTACAGTAAACTAAAGAAACCCTCTAAATAAAGCTATTTAATTAAATTCCGGAAGGATTTGGAAAGCCTCTCCAAATTGCGGCACCTTTAGAGATCGATGTGTTGGAATCTGACAGCGTCTCTGAATCAATCGTGGAAATGTAAGAGATTGATATGTTAAAAGTTTGATTAAATTATGAAATGAATATGGCTTTTCTTAGTAAGCATGGATTTTCTTTAGTAAGCAGTAAGCAGTTTTTTTTATTAATAATAATGAATTATTTTGAGAATGTAGTTTCCACAGTGAGTGAATGATAATGTTGCAAAAATTTTTAGGATTAGAACTGTGTGGAATTTTATGAAACGTCTAACTTTACCACTGAACACTGAACACTCCACCCATTGATAATAGCTAATAATAATTATTATAAATTATACTACCTTAAATAATAATAATATAATATATAAAAAATATAAAGAATATTCTTTTATAAAAATATATCATAAACACTTCATATAGAAATTTCCAATGAAATAATTAACAATTCAAAAAATTCATCATCATATACATATTTGTATTTATACGGTTCTTATGTTCAAATTTAATGTACATCAATAAATTTGAGATTATGAACATAACTTTAACATGAATCGTAGAAGAACATCAATAACATAATGTATAAAAGATGTAAAGGAAATCCTTAATGAAGATATATATTTTCATTAAAGATATATATCCTTAAAAAAGAAGATATGTGTTAGGTATAAAATATTTAAATGATATCTTTAATGAAGGTATATATCTTAAATATATATTTTTTCATCTTTTTTCCTAAATTCTCGTTCTTCTTTTTTCCCAAATCTTTTTCCCTCTTCTACTTTGTTTTCTCCTTTTTTATTATTTTTTTTCATCTCTTTTCCTGTTTCTCCTTTTTTTTCTTTTATCTTCCTCTTTTTCTCCTTTTTTCTTCTTCCTTCTTTTCTATTTATCTTCTCTTCTCTACCTCTTTCTCTCTTCCCTTCATTTCCTTAGACTTGCACAATATCCAAAGTTATATTTTTTCATATGAAAGAGACTTAAATTTTGAATGAAATAATGACATACAAAATTATATCCTCAATATATACTATATACTTGTTTATTATGGATTGTGTTATTTTATATGTCATTTATGTTCTAATTAGTTTTCACTAAGTTAATTATGCGCTCACCTTGTTATTATACCCTTGTAGTACATTTATAGATATGAGTTTAGGTGGATTTGAATCTAGAGAACACTGATGACAAAAAAGTAAAGGTGAAAAATAAACACCTATCACATATTTATTTTATTCTCAAGGAGAAAATCATTGTGAATGGAGAGCCCTTGAAACTTTAATGCAATCGATCATTTACTAAAACTAGAGGTAATTTTTATCTTGCTAAATGGATTTTTTCATTTTCTTAATATTTTTTCAAATATAGGGAAAAATCATATTTGTATGTTATGATTCTATCTATTTAAGTATTCATTAATAGTGGTAGGTGTTTGTGTATTGTCTACTTATTAGAAATATTAATTATGGTGGTAGAGGACTTGCAACTTGTGGCATCATAGGTAGATTTTAATTAATTTTTTCTTTTGAGAATTTAGTTCTTATTGTTAGTTGCAAATGTGTTAATTACCCTTTATTAATTACCCTTTAATTGTATTCTTACAATGAACTTCATAACAAAATGACGAATAAGAAGATGATGGCGTGGTTTAGGATGATGACAACAATGATGATGACATATGAAGATCTATTCAATTTGACTCCAACCAATATTTCTAATTTGATTTGTGTATTGTTTTATAATTAAGCTTAATATTTTCCTAGGGTGGTAGTAGACCATTTGTTTACATTGAGAATATATATATTATGCACATGTACATAAGAATCTCATTTTCCATGGCATGGTTGTAGACGACTTGCTAGATGGATAAAAATGTCAAATGTGTATCAATTACTATGAATTTATAGATGTAGTTTTCTTTATCATGTGTATTAAAATATATTTATTGATTGGAATATGATGAAAATTGCTTAGAAAAATGATAATGAATATATTATTTACTAAAATTACTAATTAATTGACGATTCTTTAATGAAAAAAAAAATGTAACTCAAATTGCGAAAACAACTCAAAGTGTGGCTCAAAATGTGACACAAAATGCCAAAACAACTCAAAATGCGATGCAAAATGAAAAAAACACTCAATAAAAAAGAGGTTGATAGAGAACCAAAACAAGGGAAGAAAATCTTTAGAATGAATTGCAATATAGGAGGTAAGTGATGTGATTTGGTTGTTGATGGTGGTAGTTCAAATTTTTTTGTGTGTATTGAAGTTGTTCAGAAATTGAATTTGAAGCATACACCTCATTCAAATGCATATAGAGTGTCATGGTTACAAAAGGGACATAGAATCATTGCAAGAGAGTAGTGCTTGATTGCTTTGAATAATAGGGGTTATAATGATAACATTTTTGTGATGTTTTTCTCATGGATACATGTCACATTTTGTTGGGAAGGATATGGTATTTTGATAGAAGAGTTGTGCATATTGGGAGAATAAATATCTACCAGTTATAGAAGGATGTGAAGAAATTTAACTTGCATCCTTTGAATGAATACGATGACAAGGTTAGGAGAGTGATGTTAAGTGCAATCTTGACATATGTGAAGGAAGAAAAGGAGCAAGAACCTGTGAAGTGATGGGCTGAAGAAAATTAAGAGTAGAGCACAGTACTACACCAACAACACTTTCAAAGGAGAAGTAGATGGGAGGTTGTCATTACTATAATTTTTTTCTTTGTTGGTCTATGTTTGTAGGAAATACAATCAAGAAGTCAAAAGATGTGGCCATGAAAAAGATAGCCACATAATAAGGAGAGGTTGACACCAAGAAGAATGGTATGATTTTGCAGTCAATGTAACAAGCATTTGGAATGGTGTTTGAGAGGGTGGAAGGGGAGGTATTAAGCACCAATGGGTTAAAGGAGGTAGTGATGCAACACTTTGAACAAGAGTTGTAGAACATTGGAGAAAGGATAGAGGGTGGAGTAGATGTAGAGCAGTGTTGTACCAAGAGTTTGAATGAGATGTTATGGATGTTAACAATATAGATTAGGAGAGGAGGATGGTTATTTTGTATATTTTTTTCATTTACCTTTTGGGAAATATGATCATTTTTTTTTAACTAGGGGAGTATGATGTAGGAATATCCTTGGGGATCAAGAAATCCAACATCAAACCAATTGTTTTAAAAATTTTGATTTAGTTATATAGTTTTTGTTTTCAGTACATGAGGTTGAAGATCTATTAGTAATAGAGCTCAAAAGCCTCATATGTATGTAAATAATCCAGTAAAGGAAGGATCAAGACCTAAAAAAGTTTTGAAAAATACTTTTAAAAGGTTACTAAGTATGCAAATATGGAGCAATGTAATTAAGTGGAGCCACCAAGTGGAGAAATAAAGAACAATAGAGCATGATGTAGAGCCACTGGTGAAAACTAGAAGGATATGTGGAGTGGAAGGTAATCAAGATGGGAAGTCAAACCTCTGCACTCCTCCTTCCACATGCATATAAGTTGAAGGTTGCATGTAGATAGTTATGTAGAGTGGAAGGAAAACAAGACGAGAGGTCAAACCTCCACACTCCACATTCCTCGTGCAGATAAGGTGAATGACATTTGGATCTAGTGATGTGGAATGAGAGGAAAGTGAAGGGGAGTCAAACCTCCACACTTCATATTTAGCATGCAGAGGTAAACTTAATGGAAAAGGACCAATTAAAATATAATGTGTGACATTCCATATAGGTTGAAGCTCTCAAAGGTATGAGGGCCCAAGTGAGATTGCTACAGTTTCTCATGGATTACTAGGATCCATATAGTGAGAGATTCAACCTTGATTGACAACCATTAAGGATTGAATTCAAGGACATTTATTTCTTGACAGGGTTGTTGCGTTGGGGTGAGATGGTCTACCTCAAAGCCCGAGGATTTGGGAGCGATATGAAAATAGAGGAATACATAGACACTCATTGCATTGCAGGGACTGAGAAGGTTGGGAGCTAACTCCCCATTCGAGCGATAAACAATATAAGCCTCAAGATTGTTGTCCTCATTTGGACATGGATCAAAGGATCGACCTCTTTGCACCAGGCATCGAGGACACTTATGTTCTACTCAGTGGAGTGCTTGAGACCCATGGTGTATGACTAGTGCACCTCACTGTTGGCTAACATGAAGAGCCAGTTGAAATAATGAAAACATGGTAGTAAAAGGAACTTCGGATTTGCTTCTATCTTGTGTAGCTTTTTCTTCGAGTGGGTTCCAGGCTTGGGACCTAGAGTCGAGATTATTCCACGTGGACCTCGTGATCCATCCATGGTATGGTGGACTGAGGTGATGTAGTGGAAGGGGGGAGGTAGGGTGTCAAGACCCTACAACGATGAATTCTTCTTTTGGTGGAGACGATAGGTCATCACTCTGGATGAATACCCTTACGTAGGGATTGATTCCAGAGGGGATATTGACATGCCATTACCACTAGGGACTGCCTATAGAGACATAGGTATGTCAATTTTTTTTAAATATTTCATTTTTTTGTATTTTTTTTATAAGGAGACATTTTTTTTTTGGATGATGTTAAGTACTAATTAGACATGTATCTGATGCATACGTAGGTCCACGACGGTTGGACAGACTTCCGTGACATCGTCAGAGGCACCAGGGAGATGAGGAAGCAGGAGGGGATGCATAGAGAGTCATTCAAAATGTGCAAGGCAACCTATCTCGTTTGACACAAAGGATTCCGATGGTTTAGGTGGAGGATTTGTCGGAGGCTATGAAACGACAGGTGGTAGGCATGCCCCATGCTTGGGTGCGACTCTTTTGACATCTCACAAACATTTTAGTTTTCTATCATGACACTCATATGGTGCCACATGCGTAGATGTCATGATTATTGTATGATCAATTGTATATGTATATTGAGGGTGTTAGTCCCAATTTTGTATTATAAACATCATAATTTTTGAAATATATATAAAAACATGGTTCTTCGACTTTAATTATGTTACAATGTGTACGTTGATGAGAATGATTTGTTTGCTTTAGTTATGTGACAAATTCCAATGTAAAACAGAATTAACATATGCATCAGATACATAATTAGAACTCCTAGGTATGTGATGATAAGTAATAAAATCAAACTTCTGTTCCAAAATTCATACCCGTAGGAATTGTCAGAGTAAAGTAGGGTCACACACATGGTAAGTTCCATTCAACTAACATACTACTAACTAGGAGTCTAGGCGAACCTCCAAAGAGCGAATACCATGTCAAATGGCATCACACAAAAGTTATATAAGGGTGCTATATTTAGCCACATTATTCGTGGATGCCCCTAGGCAGATGCCACTTGAAAACACCAGTAGACCCTCGGGCAAGTAAACAACCCAAGCGATGGAAGCCAAGTTCCCTGTATGACAACTGGCCCCATCTGCGAATCCTAAGTAGACCAAAGACTCTGTTGACATCTGCCAACTAAGGGAAAACTTGATAAGCAAGCTGAAGATAAAAATAAAGGGAAACGATATATACACTAAATTACATTAGTATACAAAGAGTTACACCCAATCTTGGGGCTCAAGCATAATATCTTTTCAAATAGAGCCCATTCCTGGGCTCAACCAACATGTTCCCTTCATAATATTCTAATTCATGGGATCCTTTTTCTAAGACACGTCTCATGATATAGGGACCGTGCGACATGGGTTTGAACTTGCTTGCCCCCAGTGGTTCTTTGGATTGATCATATAAAAAGACCAAGTCACCCTCATCATATAACCGAGGATAGACAGACTTATCATACTGGACCTTGAAACGCCTTGTATTCGCTTCGATAGTCGTAGAGGCGTCTCAACGCTACTCATCTAGGTTCTCTAGGTGTACGAGGCATCATTCGAGATCGAAAGTGTCAGGTAGAAGCACAACTGGAAATTTAAGAGAACAGATTTTGCATTGAATAGGTAAGATTGACTCCACACTGTGTACTAACTGGAAAGGAGAAAAAATGGTGGCGGTCTTGACTGAGGTTTGGTATGCCCAAAGTGCGAGATATAACATGATATGCCAGTTGGATTTTCTCTGGCTAACAGTTTTCTACAAAATGGTTTTGAGAGACTTGTTCATGGCCTCTGCTTGTCCATTTTATTGGGGGTATTAAGGGGAAGAGTGACCATTCTTAAACCCCATTTTAGATGCTAGTTCTTCCATGATTTCATTATGAAAGTGACTTCCATGATCAATGACAATCTCACTCGGGATTCCAAACCTGGCTATAAATTGATTGAATACAAAGAAGGCAGAAGTCTTACTGTCAGATTTAACTATAGGCATGGCCTCGACCCACTTAGTAAAGTAGTCTACAACCATGATAATGTGTTGATGCCCCCCAGCCGAAGTTGGGTTGCAATCCATAAAGTCCACTCCCCACTTGGTGAAGGGACCGATAATAATGACTAGATGGGGAGGGGCTAGATGAGAGAACATTTTTCGAGTGAACAACTGGTAGGGGTGACACTTCTTAACCGCTTCAACACAATATTTAAAGATAGAAGGCCAAAAATAATTGGCTCGCAAAATTTTTTGGGCTCTTGCAAGCCCGTATAAATGACCACCACAAGCCCCACTGTGGCAGTCGTTTAGAACAGACCCAGATTCTTCGTGAGTTAAACAACGATGAAAGATATTGTCTACTCCTCAATGATACAGAGTGTCGCCGATGATAAGATAGTTCTTAGCTTGGTATTGTATACATCGTCGGTCATCTCGCGAGAGATGATGAGGGAACTTCAAAGTTTGAATATAGAGAACAACATCTCCATACCAGGGGTCTGACAACGAGACAAGGAAAATGTGTTCATCCGCAAATGAATCAACATGAATAACATCCTCGTCGAATCGTGAGAAGTCAAATATTAACTCTGCAAACACTAGTGATTTCTTGGATTTCACAAAAGTGAAATCGAGATCGAACTCTTGTAGGATGACAATACATTTATTGTACTTTCCCCCTATGATACGCCTGGTAAGGACGTATTAAAATGGATTGACATCGAAAACCACAATAGTTTTTCAAAGAAATATATAATTTTGTAACCGTTGGACTGCGTGAACGACAACCAAAGCTAGATTTTCAATGTGAGAATATTTGAGTTCAGGACTGACTAAGTTTCGAATGAGATAGTAAATGACGTGCTCACAGAGCTCATCATCCTCCTGAACCAACACCATACCAATCATCTCTTCAGACGCTGCAACATAAATAAAGTAATCTCTATTGTATTCAGGAGACTTCAGCAGAGGCGTCGATACCAAGGATTTCTTCAAAGCATTGAAGGATTCCCAGGCTCACTCATCCCAGATAAAAGGAGTGTCCTTCTTCAAGAGACAGATGAAACCCTTAGTAATATTGGCATAGTTCACTATAAACCAATGTAAAAAGTTATCTTTCCTCTGTAAACTCTGAAGTTGTCGAATAGTGCGTGTGGGAGGCAATCAAAGTATTTCCTCAAACTTTAACAGATCTACCATGATCCCAGCCCGAGAGACTAAAAATCCTAGAAGATGACCTGACCTAATGCAAACGATGCATTTATGAGGGTTCAACTGGATGCGATAATGGAAACATCTTTCAAATACTAGCCGAAGGTGGTTAGCGTGATCCACTCTCTTACGGAAGTGAGAAGCAATATCGCCAAGATAGGCTTCGACTATATGCTTGAGATTGTGAAATGCGAAGGTCATAGCACGTTGGAAGGTTGCTCCGGTATTTTTAAGGCCGAAAAGCATCTTCCAGTATGTGAAAGTACCCCAAGGGAAAATAAATGTCATCTTGTGTTGGTCCTCAGGTTTAATCTAAATTTGGTTATACCCTGAAAATACATCCATGAAAGAAAAAATCTTGCTTCCTGCACACTCGTCGAGAATATGATCGATGAAGGGTGTCAGGAAGTTTTCTTTAGGACATGCTTTTTTCAGGTCACAAAAATCCATGCATACACGGATGGTTCCTTACTTTTTATTCACAAGAATGGGATTGGATACCCATTCAGTAAAGGGAACCAGGTAGATAAAGCCAACATTAAGTAGTTTTTCTACCTCTGCCTTAATAGCAGGGGTCTTCCTGGGATTGACAACTTTAAGACTTTTTCGAATAGGATTAGCATTCGCGTAAGTTTTAATCTCATGTTTGACAATTCGAGGGTCGATTCCTGACATCTCTTCATATGACCAAGAAAATACATCTTAGAATTCCTTGAAGAGTTTGGTGTAGATCACGATTTCTTCTGGTGAACAATCTGCATCAATGTGTACATTTTCAATCTTATCAGGGATACGAGAAATATCGATCGTGATGGTAGGGTAGATACTCGCCATGTTTCCTTCAACGTAAATTTTGTGAGTATCAATTGGAACTACAACCTGACTGATTATCTCGCTTAAAGTAGATCTAAAGTCATCTTGTTCGATTCTAGCAAGATTTGGGAGAAAATGAGAGCGATGATGCATATCATCCCAAGGTTTGTCAGAACCATTCATGGCTTCAATGATAGCTTCATCTGAAGGAAAAGTATCATTGAGGCAGTCATGTGAACAAGATGATGAAATGGCCCACATGGGCTCTAGGACATGATCCTCCTTGTCCATCTACGAGGTAACGAGATCCAGATCAACAGAAGAGTCAATAAAATATTGATACACAATCTCTGTTACCGATAGTGGCATGGCCATTCCAGAATGTGACTAACCTTCACAAGATGTCGTTGAGGAAGGTAGGGTCCAAGGATCATTAAAATAGGAAGTGCGGAAAGGAATGAACCTCTCTAACGAAATGAGCCTACTGGAGATGACGTAAATATGGTGAACCGGTGCCATGAAGTTGAAGGTACCCATAAGGGATGAATACATTTTGACATTGATATTCTCAGTTGTCGGCTGAGAATTGTCAACCATGGGGATCGACAGTCCAATAGATGCATTGGGACTAGCATACGCAAAGGAAAATTGATCAATTGTCACGTTCTTCCCAACGTGAGGAAAACAAAGAGTACGAAAGACATGCGATACGATTCCAGTCATAGTGTAAGTCAAATTGCATCCTAGTAACAATTTTTAATCGAGGGGCACATCAACCACCTCGACATCCACCTCTATCATCTTCTCACCTAACTAGACTAGAAATGTAGGAAGAATACCATGAGGGCGGAAGGAACGACCGTCAAAAGTAGTCAACATAGTTGGAGACTGAGAAAGGGTCGGAGAGCCGAGGGCTTTCCAACAGACTAGGGACATCACACATATTGCAGTGCCTTCATCGAAAAAAATACGCTTGATGGTATACTTCGAGTAACCCACATGGATTTAGAATGCCACATGGTAAGGAAAGCAAGGCTTCACATATGTGACATCAAACTTGATAAATTTCGAGCCACAAGGATCTAGAGCTCCTAACGCAGATAGCAAGGAATTCCTCTATGAAGGACATGTCTGGAGTACCTCTAGAGCCAACATCGAACAAGGGGTTTGACCCAGGTCCTCAACAATAGAGTAACTCTGGGCGGCTCTAGAATTAGGATTGTGGGTAGAGCGCTTAAGTACTCCTTTCAGAATACAAGAAGGGGGATTTGGTTTTTCGATCTGGAAGGGCATCTCTGGAGGAGGGGGAGACTCTAGAACAGGTATAGTTTGTGGATAACTGTAATCACGAGATAGAGTGGATACATTAATCTCAGATTTAACCATATTGATGCATAAATGGTCATCATCTTGCATCGGTGGGTTTTGACTCCCACTCGCCACATTTACGACATTCGAGGAGCTTGAGGCCATGTGTTGGTTATGTGGAAAAGTATTAGTCAGTGCGATGGGCGGTAGAGATAAATGCCTCTTAGCTTCCGCGAGTTTGGGGCATAAAAGGGTAAGGTGATAGTCTGTACAAATATTACAGGGAAACTGAACCTTCCTCCTTTCTTTCTTTCCCTCACCAACATTAGTATTCATCTTGTCATTATTACCATTTTCCTTGGGTTTATTATTATTCTACCCACCCCTACGATTATTATTATGTCCTTTCTTCTTATTCCCTCCTGGTTGCTAGTTACCATTTGGGCTATTCGACGATTGCACAAAGTGTACATCCATTGATTGAGTGGGATTAGAGGACACAGATGAAGCTGACCCTCCTGCAGACTAGTTTAGAGACAAGTCTTTCAAATGGCTTGTCACCGATTCTGCGGATTTCACATTGACGGAGCCCAAAATGCCATCGACATGAGGTCGAGGATTTTGTCCAGGGTCATAGTTTGACCTTGGTGCATCAGGAAGAATCTCGTATAACATCCCAGAATGAGCATATATAAGATCTAATTGCTGGGATTTAAAAATTGCTTCTTCCTTAGAAGTAACCTCGGATGTAGAAACATCCTTCGAAATATAAGACAAGAGAGATTTAAGGAATCACTCTAGCAAGAATTTTTGGGGTATGTAGGCCTTTATCAACCTCTTCCGTCTACACCACTCCTAGATATGATTAGAGATATGAGTGCCCCTGACTTGACGAAAGGTTGACATAAGTTTTATGCCAACATCGTAACGCATCGACAATTGGAAATGGTTGAGGAAGACTACAACCAACTGATTAAAAGTTCTGTATGCCCACCTAGGTAGCTCGATATACCATTTCGTGGAAACCCTCGTGAGGGTGTGCTGAAATAATATTAACCGAATAGAATCATCATTAAGGGAATTCAAAGATCACCATAGGTGAAACATGGTAACATGATCACCAAGATCCTCATCAGTCCTTCCCTAGAATTTTGGAATATCTGAAGGAAGCTTACTGGGGATGGAGGGCCATGACAGATCATGATGCATAGGGTCATTCATTAACTTAGACAAGTCTAGCAGATTGAGCATGTCCAGAAAAGGGAGAAGGGGTTGCGTAATCTGGCCCCAAGCTCACTGAAAAGATTGTGGTTGGGGAATCACATCCCATCCAGGGTTCTGGTAAGCACAATGGCCCTATCTAGGATTATAAGACCCTCCTCTGGATTGATTCATAAGGGGTTGGTTGGGCACCATTCTAGTAGGAATGTTCTGATGAGGGTTATAAAAACTAACCCCAGTCGGAGTGGCTCTAGGTTGGGGATTTCCCAAGGTGTGAAACTGACCTCCTCTGAGTGTGAATCCAGAAGATAAAGGTGTATTCATCATGCCAAATGTGTTGGTTAGAATCAACACATAGGAGGTGGTGTAAAGGATAGAACGTGAATAGTAGCTTGTCCACCAGGTTGTTTACTCCATCCAGAAGCAACAGGATTAGACCTAGGATTAAGAGGAGGAACACCTCCAATGATAGGAGTTGTTTGAGAGACATGAGTGCCATCAAACGAGAATGGAGTGTGTGGAGGAGCCGTGCCCCCAATTCCAACACTAGTATTTGTACTAGCCGTTGGGATGGAGTTTGAAAACTGTGATGTGAAATTCGGCATACCATAAGAAAAAGGACTAGATGCCATAGGGATGGACTGAACGCTATATCCCAATGAGTGACAAAGAGACCCAAAAGGGTTTGTGGCTATAGATCGAGTATTCACTATAAGACGAGCATAGGTGATGATAGGTGCCTCCGACACTACAATCATTGTGGTTGAAGGTGTCAAAGGGGTATCATTAACTATAGTAGGTATAGGAGTGGAAGGACTCCCAATATCTTACTGACTCACTTCAGTACTCATCATTGTTTGATTACAAGTATGATAAGTGGAGATGTGTGTACCATGTTTGATAAATTTGCACCTTTTAGAAGGAAAAGACTCAAAATGCGATGGTAACTGTAAAAAGCAGCGAGACCTGCGAGGAAGATGGTATGGCTCCATGATGACTCAAGACTCGAGATATAAAAAACAAATCATAAGGCCAACTAATAATCAAATACCACACCAAAAAATAATCAAACGAACAATATGCACACAAATAGGATAAAGTGGTTGAAAGGGGCCTCCCTTTCTAAAGTAGGTATGCCTCGCCCAAGAGGGGCCTGAGACTCCTATTCTAAAGATCGGAGGTATCATAATCAGTTATAAGGGCCCTCATGGGCTTAAAAACCAGTCGGTCAGATCCCCCTGGAGAGGTAATCCTCCATAAAGGTTTTGTGATGTCTGACCCTTATCTGACCCAAGTTACCTGCAGAATAACCCCTGCAAGTAACCTATGTGGTACCTAATTCAAGCAAATAAGCAACCATAGTATAACTGATGAACAAACGAAAAATTGTAAGTCAGGTCCACCATATGGGCAGGGTAACAAAGCCCGAAACCTTGAAAGCACCGCCTCTCACAGAGGTAAGGGTACTAGAAAGATCCCCATATACAAATAGATTCCAAAAAATATATCTGACTCTAAAAAGGTATCGGGGGGATATCCCTTCAACCAACCTCATGCGACCTCGTTCTTAACTCCGGTGTAAACAAAGCCTCTTGATATTACCGATTATACAATGGATTTCTCCACTCCCTTAGTCATACACATATGTTGATTTAATAGCCTTGGAGAAGTTTACTCACAAAATCCTATTTCAAGGCTCTAAATCCTAAACTAGTTTGTGCACCCTAGAAAAATAAAATCATTACTAATCAATTTTAAATTATAGCATTACTTTTAGTGGCCTTGCTTTCTAAAAAATGTGCGGTCGTGAAACTAGTGATGTTATGACTCAACAAGTAAAATAAATGAATATGAATACAATGCAAATTCCTAACTTCAATTCCAAATAAATGATATGCTTTACAAAATGCAATTCTCAATTCAATTATGCAACTCTAAATAAAATGCAATCTTTCTTTACATGTACTAAGATAAATGATAAATACTTAAGAAATCAAAATTCCAAGAATGTAAAAGCCTAATATTTTTGTATTTTCAATATAAGAGAATGAAAATGCAAGGAATGAACAAAAACTTGATATAAAAAACTCTACGGTGCATATACAAAGACAAACCAAGCAGGATATCAAGGACAAGATGCAAGGAAAATCATATGAAAAGGATAATGAGAAAGGCATCGCCCAAAATTCAACCAAAGAAAGGTTTCCTGTCATTCCACATACACTTAACAGTCATAACAAAGACCCAAGAAGACTCAACAATCATCAAAACCCACCCAAAAACATCAAACCCAACAACCAAGAAACAAAGGGTGATGTACGAGATTATTCAAGGGAAAAGTGCGTATATACTCCTCTTGTAGAAGGACAACACGTGTATGTACGCGACTGTTAGGAAAAAAACCCACGTATATGTGTCAAATCACAGCCAGGCTAAGAAACTCAGACTTAGAGTGAAAAGATGTTGTCAAGCAATCATACGACAAGAAACTCAATATAAACGAGAGCAATCTAAGGAGAAAAACACTCCAAACCATGAAAAGAAGATTTTATCCCCAATATGGTCGCCAATTCTGTTATGAGGAAAATCTCTCTATGGATAGGGGTAAACCACAATAGATGAAATTGACTACAGAAATCAACTCTAATATCAAGTATGCTATATAAAAAAATATGCTATCAAGACAAGATAAAAGGCCTACCTCATCCAAACATTCGATGAAGTCCACCGTTAAGCACTTGACTCAAAGCAATACACCTGCAACTAGTCCTCAACAACCAAGAAACACAAGAATATGGTGATAATATATAATGTTATCACATTCAATAGCATAATCCATCAACATTCATAAAAAATATGCTCATGGAATAACAATTCAAATATTCCCAAGATATTAATTGGACGAGAAAATAGTATTTCTACTAAAATGTAATCAACATAAGTGAATGAATTACAAACTTCCATGTCGACATAGTTCAGAACTGAGAAAATAAGTTCCTTCCAGATGGGCCTCCACCACTTTAAGCATCCACCAAAGGCAAGCTCATATAAGAGATACAATGAGGTTCTCAATCACATAGGAAAGAGCTTGGGGGCTGAACAATGTGTTCAGACTTAAAAGGACAAAGGGATCCAGACTCAATATGAAGTGAATAATTTCAACAGAGTAACTATGCTCTCAAAGTTGAATTCTTCTCCTCTTTTCCATAGCTCGGATTTGGCCTATTTGTAGCCTTCAAGTAGAACTAAAGGGTCAAGTCGGAACGTTTCCAGTATGTGGAAGGTCAAGGATCATGGATCTCGTGACGTGGCATGCAAACCCGACACCCTTTTTTAATTTTGGGCACAAATCCCGATGTACGCAAGCTGTAGTGGTGCAACTTGCGTATATGCATGTTGTACTATAGGTAGGGCATGTATATGTGGAAAAATAATGTTTTTATCTATGGGATTTGCAAAAAGGGACTTCAAGTTTGCATAGGGAAATAAAAAAAGGTCCTTTGTGCAAGTTTGCATAGGGTGAGGCAAATCTTGCTATAACAATTAGTTATGGGAAATCTGTAATATACCATATCTATAAAGTATGCATAACATAAATAAAATGCTAGAAATGGCAGATAAAGATCAATATAACCAGAACAACACCACAATAACACATAAATAATATCAAAATAACACCAGAAAGAACACTTTGATTCTGAGAGCAATGTTCATGGGCCTCTTCGAAGGGGAAACCTCCAGTTGAGTAGAGCTCTATTACAATAATATCCAAGCTAGGGTTCTCATACCCTCAACTTCTATTTATACTAAATATGTCTATCAAAAGAAGCATCTAGAGGAAGATCCTTCTAGAAGAGGAAGATTTTATTAGGTCTTCTTACATTCGACTTATTGTACTTTATTGCAAGGCCTTATTAATATTGACCTTTATTACATCCGAATATATTGTTCTACCTATGTGCGGGTTAGGACCCTAACATGTCCTCCCCCTTAAAAACAACCTTGTCCTCAAGGCTTGAGAAGCAGAAATTGCTGCAGAATGGTAGCTGGTTCCCAAGTGGAATTTGCTAGAGTTGTATCTTTCCACTGAAATAACACTTCCTTGATGGTTCTCTGACGTAGGCGATGCTCATGCTGGTCCAAAACTACTTGTGGCTGTAGCCAAATGGGTCCTTTTTCGTCTAGCTCGGGGAGGTTGGTTTGAATTTGGCACTTAGTTCCAATCACCTTCTTTAAGCATGAAACATGAAAAATAGGATGTAGCTTATAATGATTGGGAAAAGCTAACTGATAGGCCACTTGTCCCACATGCTTGAGAACGGTATAAGGACCATAAAATTTGGGCGCTAGCTTCTGACAATGCTCGGCCTTGAGGAAATTTTTCTTGTAAGGTTGTAGTCGAAGAAACACCTAATCCCCTTCAACAAATTGACGTTCAGAGCGACCTTGATCTGCTTGTTGCTTCATATGATTCTGTGATAGGACCAAATTCTCTTTGAGGGTACGAAAAATAGCCTCTCGAACTGTAAGCGTTTCGTCAACCACCTGGACCTTCAAGACACTAGGTAAGTACGAGAGAAATGAAGGTGGATTTTGTCCATATACCGCTTCAAAAGGAGTCATGTGTGTAGCTGTATGGTATGAAGTGTTGTACCACCATTCAACTAGGGGTAATCGTTGAGCCCACTGATTTTTCTTTTTTGAGGAAAAACACCTCAAATATGTTTCCAAACACTTGTTGACAACTTCAGTTTGACCATGAGTCTGGGGATGATAAGCTGTGCTGAGATGAAATTGGGTGCCTTGTAGCTTGAACAGTTCTTTCCAAAAATTTCTAGTGAAGGTTTGGTCACGATCATAAACAATAGAATGCGACGTGCCATGAAGCTTAAAGATCTGATCCATGAAAATTTGAGCCATCGTGGATGCTGTTAATGGGTGTTGAAGGGCACATAAATGAGCATACTTGGAAAGGCGATCAACAACCACCATGATGACTGATTTATTTCCTGATTTGGGTAAACCTATAATAAAATCCATAGAGATATCCCTCCAAATAGCAGGGGGAGTTGGGAGCGGTCATAATGTGCCAGGACATTTGACTATTTCACCCTTGTTGTGTTGACACACATCACATTCAAAGACAAAATTACAAACGTCTTGTTTCATACCATCCCATAAAAAAGAACATTTGACCCTGTCATAGGTTTTGGTAAACCCGAAGTGCCCAGTTGTGGGTGTTGCATGAAGCTCCGAAAGTACCTTGGATTTAAGTTGTGATTTTTTACTTAAATACAAACAACCTTTGTATCAAAGCTCATCATGGAGCCAAGAGTACCACGGGGAAGCTGGAGCATTGGATTTCAATTGTTGGATCATATATGAACTTTTGGGATCTTGTAGCCATTCCTGGCAAAGATCTTTGAGCCAATTTGGTACAGTGAAGTAAAGAGAAAAAAGGGATCCTTTATCTTCATATTTTCAGGAAAGTGCATCTGTAACCACATTTTCTTTGCCTTTCTTGTAAATGATCTCATAATCATATCCAAAGAGCTTAGTCACCCATTTTTGTTTCTATGGGGAGGAAATGCGTTATTCCAGAAAATACTTGAGGCTTTGATGGTCTGTCTTAATTTGGAAGCATTTCCCCAATAGATAAGGGCACCATAGATCAACGACATGAAAAATATACAACATTTTGTTTTCATAGATTGATTTGCCCATATTTCATTCAAACAGTTGCTTGTTGGTAAAGGCCAAAGGCCGACCCTCTTTCATAAGGACATCACAAATTCCTTTCCTTGAAGCATCACATTCCAGGACAAAGGTCTTTGTGAAATCAGGAAGGGTCAGGACTAGAGTGGTGCACATGGCCATCTTCAAGGTTTGAAAAGCTTGAGCAGCTGCTGGAGTCCAAGTGAAAGAGTTCTTTTTTAGGAGTGTAGTGAGAGGTGCTGCAATATTTCCATAATTCTTAACAAACTTGCGATAATAACCTATTAAGCCCAGAAATCCATGCAAGCTTTTGAGAGTCTTTGGGTGAGGCCAGTCTTGCATAGCTTCAATGTTTTTAGGATCCACTCTAACGCCATCCTTGACAACTAGATGACCCAAGTACTCTACTTCTGAGGCGCCAAAAGCACATTTAGACTGTTTCAGGAAAATTTGGTGCTGAGAGAGTAGATGGAGAACTTGATCCACATGAGCAAGATGGTCTGTCTAGGTTTTGCTATAGATGAGGATACCATCAAAGAAAGCTAAGACAAAATGACGGAGAAAAGGCTGGAAGACATGATTCATGAGGCTTTGGAAGGTGGAGGGAGCATTACACAAGACAAAGGGCATGACCAAAAACTCATAGTGGCCCTCATGAGTTCTAAAGGTAGTCTTATGAATGTCTGCCTCTTTCATACATATTTGGTGGTAGCCAGAACAAAGATCAAGTTTAGTAAAGAATTGGGTGCCACTCAATTCATCTAGGAGTTCATCAATGATAGGAATGGGAAATTTGTCTTTAATGGTAAGTTTTTTGAGGGCACGGAAGTCAGGACACATTCGCCAAGAACCTTCTTTATTTAGGACCATGACCACAAGAGAAGAGTAGGGGCTTGTACTAGGGCGGATAACGCTTGCGTTAAGGAGTTCCTGAACCATTTTCTCAATTTCATTTTTTTGGGAAAAGGGGTGATGATACAGACGAATATTGGGAGGAAGGCTTCCTGGTACAAGGGGAATGGAATGATCATGAACACCACGGGAAGCAGGGCATCCTTGGGGAGTGGAAAAGACCAATTGATGTTTAGAAAGGATGGATTGGAGGTCTTGCGGTACTGAGTGTGTCTATGTTGCTTGTATGGCATGGAGTTGGGAAACAACTCCAGAATGAACTTTTTTGAGGAGATTTTCCATGCGATGGGAACTAATGATCTCAGGTGAACTAACTATGATGCCTTGGAACTTATATTGGTGGCCCTCCTGGTCGAATTGCATGGTTAATTCTTTAAAATCCATGAGAATGGGACCCAAATTACTTAACCAGTCTGCACCCAACACAATGTCACAACTGCCCATGTCGATAGCAAACATATGAGATTTTAGGTGGTAATCACCAATTTGGGGACACACATTTTCACAACACCCTCCACATTTCATGGAGCCACCATTGGAAATCATGATTTGGAAATTATTGACTGCATGGATATAGCAATGAGTTTCTTGGGCAATGCGGCGATGAATAAAATTATGGGTGCTTCCACTATCAACCAGAATGATGACCTTCCTATGGTTGATGTAACCGATTAGTTTGAGTGTTTGGGGAGTAGAGAATCCAGTGAGCGCATTTATGGAAATGAACAGTTCTACTTCGAGAGGGTCTGAGGGAGGGGTTATGTCAGTGGTTTAGGTGACTCATACACAAGGGGAATTTCAACATCCTCTTCTGAAATATCCTCCGAGATGGCCATAAAAAGATTTTGTTCCTTACACTTGTGGCCCGGAAAATATTTATCATCACAATTATAACAAAGGCCTTTGAGTTGGCGTTCAACCATTTCAGCCCTGGTCAATTTTTGGATCTTTAGTGGAGCAGAGGGAGTAGGGGAATTTACTAGTTTAGTGTGAGGGATAAAGGAGGGTTTTCGGTTTTGAGAAGATACAACCTGTTGTGATTCTTTATCTCTTTTAGTATCCTCCACCCAACTCTGAGGCTGAGCCATGAGGACATGGGCCCGAATCTCATCCTTGAGGCCACTGATAAAACATTCTCGGAAAAAGGCATCAGACATGCCCTTTGTCCGAAAAGCCAGGCGCTCAAAAGAAGCTATAAAGTCTTCCACTGTTCTGGATTGTTTCAACTTTATCAAACGACCTAAATGGTTGGTGTTAGTGTCAAAACATTCATAAAGCTCTGTCACAAATTGTGTCCAAGCAATATACCCTTGATGGAAAGTTTTTCTCCATTGCCACCATTGCCAATGTTCTTGATTTAGATGGAGAACACCATACCGGAGTTTGGCTAAGTCATCTGTAATGCTGTATAAAGAGAAATAATGTTCCATTTGGGTTACCCAACTAGTGGGATCTGAGCCATCAAATTTGGTCACATCCACCCATGGAAGGCATAGGTCACATGGAAAGTGATTGTGTTGAAAGTTATGGGAATGGGGGGAATTTTTAACTTCAGTATGTGGAGGTGGGTCAGATAAAGGGCTATCTGTAGGCATATGCAGCTTGGTGCATAGCATCGAAACGACAGATTCAAGCTGGGTGGTCATGTCTTGTTTGATTTCCTTGAATGAGGACTGCATGGTTGTATTAATGGCGACAACAATGGCATTGAGTTGTTTCACTTCTTGTTGGGTCTCTGTGAAATTGGATTGCAAGGTATTGAAGCAAGCTTCCAAGTCTTGGCTACGGGTATGGGCCATGATGACGAGGGAACTGAAAAGGCGCTGTTGGGGTCAAGAAAATTTTCTGAAAAATGATAGGTATGAATGCGATAAGGGTGAAGAGATAAATCCACTGGAATAGGTCTCAAATAATGGTGCAAAAATTTTCATACCTTTTTTTTTTAACACCTGCGGAGTTATACTGCGGTCTAAAGAATACTGCAGTGATGAAATGCCCAAATGCTTAACTAGGAATAATTTTGTAGTGATTTGGCAACTCGAACATAGTTGTGCAACAATAGATCTTGTTTGTTGTAATTTTTGTTTCCGTCCCCAAGGGTTAGGTATTCAAGGGTTCTACAGACAAGGGTTTGCCCTGTGCCATAGCTCTCTGATATACGTGCAGGGTCCAACAATAGTACTCGACCCAATATCTCAGGGCACTAACTAAGGAGGCTAGATCGTGCCCTTAGTCGTACTACCCGACTACCTAGGTACTAGAGAGTATCTTCCCGAGTGCTGTTCTCGGTGGCACTATAGCAGTTAGGCGACCGATCAGTTTATCTAAAGAGGGCTTCAGAAAATCTAGGCTGATCCATACATAGGTGTTGTCTGATGCGCTACCACTCGAAGGGGTACCAACATGGGTTACAAGGGTGGCCAACAGATGTGCTCTTAAGCACCACTTGTATTTCCTGCGTGTATGAATCCCTCAACTGTGAGTTTATGCGCTTAATGACAGATCTTTGTGGCTTAAAGACGCCATAATACATCTCTACCCTGAAAAAATAAATTAACCCACAATTTATACCGAGGAAAGTGCTCTGATACCACTTGTGATATACCAGATCTATAAAGTATGCAGAACATAAATAAAATGCTAGAAATGGAAGATAAACAACAATATAACCAGAACAACACCACAATAACATAGAAATGATATCAAAATAACACCAGAAAGAACACTTTGATTCTGAGAGCAATGTTCATGAGCCTCTTCGAGGGGGCAACCTCCAGTCGAGCAGAGCTCTATTACAATAATATCCAAGCTAGGGTTCTCATACCCTCGAATTCTATTTATACTAAATATGTCTATCAAAAGAAGCATCTAGAGGAAGATCCTTCTAGAAGCGGAAGCTTCTATTAGGTCTTCTTACATTCAACTTATTGTACTTTATTGCAAGGCCTTATTAATATTGACCTTTATTACATCCGAATATATTGTTCTACCTATGTGCGGGTTAGGACCCTAACAAAATCTACTTTGTTAAGTGCTTGAATATGAGTTATACTAGGAATTAGTTTGGGTGACCTTCCCAAGAAATCTTGGTTACTGAGTGCAAGTATTGAAGGTGATGATTGATACTACGTAATTCTTTTTTCTAATTTTAGTCCCTTGGGAGAATCACCTTATATAAGGAGTGCAAAGTGGACTATTCAATTTCATGATATATTGGTCATTATGACTAATGATGATGGGAGATAGGCCATGCATGAATGAATTAATACTCTATGCAGATAATATTGGAAAATAATATTTCATTGGTAAATCACCAACATGCATAAATAATAATGGAATAGTCAAAATCCTAAGAAATAGATTAGGATAATAGTTGAATGTTTTTCCCCTTCTTCATGTGATGAAAATAATAGGAGATAAGATAGGAGTTTTTCATTAAAATACAACCAACTTTTTATGTTTGATGAAATTGCACATATAAATCTATAGATTACATAAATTTAGTACAATAGGGGTTATTTGGTGTATGAGACCTCCTCCGCCCAACAATTTTACTGGTAGAGTCTACAGAGGTATACATACCCTACCCCCCTCTAGATTTGAACATGTGACCTCTTAGAAGGAAACACATGTTCTTAACCATCAGGCCCACTCATGCTATATTATATTTGTGCATTTAGAATCTACAATTTCAATGAATTTCATGCTCAATTGTAACAAATATTGATACCCAATTTCTAGTAATTTATTTTTGAAAAATAAAAAAAAACACTAACTATACATAGCCAACAATAACAACAACAAGAATAGTAGTTCTAACAACAGTAACATAGGAATCATCAGGAACAAAAACATAAATTCTTTATCATACTTGAGAAATTGATAATTAATTAATGCAATGCAACCCCAATTTATTCCCCCATAATCATATCATATTTCTTAAATCTTACTTATAATATTTAAAATAATGTAAAGGTTAAGTGAAAGTATTTTTAAAAATACAACAATGAAATATTATTTTAAATTTATCTAATATTTGATTTATGATTTTATATATTAATATATTAATATTTATAATAGAAATTTTATAATGGTTTGAATAAAATGGTTACATATAAGAGATTACATTTTTTATTTAATATTTTTATATAATATTATTTTATAACATGTAATCATATTCCAATACCTAGATAAGATAAAAGTATTTCCTAGGGAGGGTTGTGAAGCTCACTCCATTGATAAGTAGAGGAACACACTTGCGAAGGCCAAGGGAACACACTTGCTAAGGCTAAGCAAACAAAAGTAGCACGGGCCCAAGGCTAAGGAAATAAGTAGTCATGTGCCAAGGAAAAATAAGCGTGGTATTAGTAAGTGGTAAAGATTTTTTATTTTTAAAACAAGTGATTATTTAATATTTTTAATCAGATTTAATGTTATATATATATATATATATATATATATATATATATAATTTAAAATAAATAATTATTTAATTTTTTAATAAAATTTAATACTAGAATCAAAGATTAATACTTAAAAAAAATCATTTAAAAATTACAATTCATCCAATAAAGCTGACCACATAATGAACTCAATCTAATTTATCCAATAAATCTCACCACATAATGAACTCCAACCTAAAGAGACATTTCTCCAATAATATACACTGAAAACCTACATTTGACATAGTGATTTATTTATGTCATCCTTTGATGATAGCCTTAGTCGTAATTCCCATCATCAAACTCCTTATAAGGTGTCATATTGATGGTAACATATTCAATTTATGTCATTTGTTTTAATTAAATTAAAGATAATGATTTATTAGGTATATGTTGAGATAAATATGTTTATTTATTTATTGATGTGTGGGTGTTTAAATTGTTGCCTATATAAACGTTTTTGGTATTGTATTTTACTCGAGAAATATAATTAGTATAGAATGTTAAAATTGTTGTTATGTACAACTTGTTTAAGGCCGTTTTGTCTTTGGTTCCAAAAACATAAAATAATTTGACATGTGATTAACTTTAAGGTTTAAGCACGGAAACAAAAGCGGAAGCTAAATTTAACTTTAAGGTTTAAGCATGGAAACAAAATCGGAAGCTAAATTTCCTAGGAATAGTATTGACATACATACTAGAATAAATAAATGACTATACATACATGCTATTCTAATAAATAGGAGAGATGATCATGAATTCACCTCAATTTAACTGGTGTATTCTAATAAATAGGAGAGATGGTCATCTATTCACCTCAATTTAACTAGTGAATACACCATTTTCATTTCAATTGTTCAAAGGCCTATATTCTATTCTTGTGATGTACTTCCAACCAGCAGAACCACGAGCTAATCATTAATTAATAATATAATTGTGAACTAAAGTAACATTTAAATTATGTTTATAATTTTATGTATGGAACAATGTGTACTTTCCAAAAAAAACTTAAGGGTATTTAATATTCCCCTTTTTATTCAAGAAGATGAGAAAAATTGGGAGAACGAAGTTAAGGTTTGCATGCACTCCAACACCTAACCCTACAACTTTTAAGTGACTTCGAGACTGCAACAAAAGGTTTTAGACATCTAACGTGACTGATTGGACAACATGGATCCTGAGGGGGGGTGCAAACCCCCTCATATCAAAATGTGGTAGCCAACGATAAAGATGGAGCCAGAGATCAAAGGTCGACCTTTGAACCACCATCCCACATTCGAGAGAAAATCCTGCTAAATGAACAAATATTGGGGAAGGACATGGAGGTGGAGGCAAAAACATCTCATCTAAAGGCAAATCGCACTTGAGAACTAGGAAAATGCATTCCCCAGGAAACCAAAGCACCAAGATATGTGGTTAATTCCACTAGAGTTGGGGAACATACTCATTTCATGAAAGATCATGCCCTCATTGGAAAATTTATGGAGTTATGGCCCTCAGACCGAGACCTCATGCGCTGGATCAAAACATGGTGGAACCCGAAAGGGGATTATGATTTTCATCTCAACTCCAAAGGCTTCCTCACAATCATTTTTTACAATCTAGAGGACAAATATCAAGTTTTTGAAAATGACCCTTATTTCTACAACTCGACAGGGCTTTTCCTTTGTGTTTGGACATACCGTTTTAGCCTAGAAAAAGAGGATTTCTCTGCGGCAACAGTTTGGATCCACCGCTACTCCCTTCCCCAAGATTTCTGGCTTGAAGAGATTATCATGGGAATTGGTAATACCATTGGCAGATATGTGAAATCCTCAGAGGCAATGAAGCAAATAAAATACACCTCCTATGCTCGAATATGTGTATACATGGACATCTCCAAAGAATTTCCAGGCTCAGTCACCATAGAGTATTAGGATGAATACTGGATCCGGAAAATCAACTACGAACACATCCACTTTCGTTGCCACAAATGTCATGAGTATGGACATCTCTTTCGATATTTCCCCCTCAATGCACCAACTAATTTGATGGGGGAAGGAAAATCGAAAGACGACTTCACACAAGTCACTGGACGTCGTAAGAAACATCTTTCGTTGCCTCTGACTATTTCTATTGTTTTTTCTTTGACTCCTCCTTTTGGAACTTTGGGCTTTGACTTCCCTCCCCCGTTGGGGATTCCCTCTTCCCTTGCGCTCTCCCGTCCTGTTTCGGCCTTTTGCCCCCTCCCTCTCAGGGTTCTCTTTCCTTCTTCGAGTAATTCACCAGTTGTTGAACAAGGACAAGTGACAAACAAATTTCATCCCAGGGAACCCGAAGATTTGGTGACCCCATTTATTTTAAGCCTTGGGGACCCTTCTTCTGTCCTTATAAAGCCTACTTTGAACCCTGTCCCCTCCCTTCCCTCCCCTCCTAGCCCTCCTTCTGGGACTCCCTCTGCTTTTCAGTCTTCCTCCAGTTCCCAGTCTTCTGAGGGATCTATAATTCAATACACCCTCTGCAACAAGGCCATCTTATCTAACTCAATGGGAGGAGGCTCATTGGAATATCAACTAGGGTCTGGCTTGGGGTCTCTTACCCGAGGCCCAGTCCTCCTCGAGGGGAAGGGGCAGACGTTCTCACATTTTACTGGCACAAGATCGAGCTAAACTAGATATGGCTTCGGGCAGACAATCTTCCATATAATGGGCACTTAGAGAAAAGAAATCCCAGGAGTTGGTTACCTCATGAAAATTCTCTCCCTCAACTGTATGGGTTTGGCGAGCCCTGCAAAAAAAATCGTCTCTGAAAAGGCTTATTACTATACACAACCCAGACGTAATTTTTCTATAGGAAACAATGGGAATTAGTGAGATAGTGACTCGTTCACTAGAAGCACTTCTCCCTAGCTGGTCTTTTGTAGCGACTAACACCAAAGGACGCTCTGGGGGTCTGGCCACAGGATGGAGACTTAAGAGTGTCAAATGTGAAAATGTTTGGGGCTTTAACACAGGGATCGACCTCAGTATATTTTCAGCGGAGCTCGGGCACACTTTGGTACTGATCAATGTCTACGGTCCCTATGTTGATCGTAAACAATATTGGGACTCTCTGGCTACTTGTCCCTGGATTTCCCAGGCAGGGGTTATTTTGGGAGGGGACCTAAATTTATCCATGGGAGCGGCGGAGGTTTGGGGCCCCCATTCGTCTTCGGATCCCTTGATTGATTATTTTACACACCTCCTAAATACTCTGGGATTGTTGGATCTCCTTCCGGCAAAATTACCGCCAACTTGGAGTAATCTACGAACCGGGGATGCTAGAATTGCCAAACGTTTGGATCGCTTTCTACTGACAGAGGACCTGGTGGACTCCCTGGGACTTGTCCGTCAATGAGTTGCAAGCGGAGGAGAATCTGACCACAATCCGGTTATCATGGAATTAAGGGGCAACATCTGACACACCTCTAGTCCCTTCAAATTCTTCGAAGGTTGGCTAAAGGAACCAGAGTATTAGACCTTAGTTTCCAATTTGTGGGTACCCATTGGACCCTTACACAACACACATGTCACAATTCTCTTTATGGACAATCTAAAGAAAGTCAAACAAGCCACCATTACATGGGCGCATGAGAAACGATTAAAAGAAGACCAAGAACTAACCGCCCTGGAAAAAAAGCTATTGGATTGGCAGGCTTATCCTGATTTAGGATATAGCTCTAGGGAAGCTAGGGAAGAACTTGCACTTCTAGAACTCCGGCAAAAAACTATCTTGGCAGACAAGGAAGCTCTCTGGAGACTAAAAAGCATGGCTATTTGGCTCGCCAGTGGGGACAAGAACACAAAATTCTTCCATTCCTATGCCAAAGGCAGGAAACTAAATAACACCATTTGGAGCCTAAAACAAAGAAATGGACAGTTGGTCAACACCTTTGAGGGGTTCTCAACTTTGGGGATTTCACATTTTACAAAATTGTTCAAAGCACATCTGGGCACTTCAATAAGGGAAATAGTGAAAGCTGCCAGAATCTTCCCATGTTTTGTGGATGGCGAAGAAAGAGAGTCTTTAATGGATCCAATTACTGAACACAAATTGATTGTTGTTATGAAAACCTTCCAGAAAGGGAAGAGTCCAGGGCCAGTTGGTTGGTCGATTGAATTCTTTCCGTGTTTCTTTGATCTATTGGGGAACAACATTCTAAAAGTTGTTGAGGAATCAAGGCAAAATGGATGTTTACACAAACCAATGAATGCCACCTTTATTGCTCTTATACCCAAGTCTGATAACCCAGATTCCTTTGATGATTTCCGTCCGATCCCTCTCTGCAACTGCATCTACAAAATCATCTCAAAAGTTATCAGTCTTCGTTTAAAAGATTCTCTCTCTCAACATATTTCGGGGGAACAATTTGGGTTTCTGAAAGGTAGACAGATTCATGAAGCAATTGGTGTGGCATAGGAAGGTCTACACAACATGAAAATTAAAAAACTTAAATGAGCAGCAATAAAGATTGATCTTTCTAAGGATTTTGATAGGGTAAACTGGCTCTACATTCATATACTACTAATCCATCTTGGATTTGGTGTGGCTTTTACAAACTGGATCATGGCTTGTCTTACCTCAGTATCCTTCTCTCTTTTGATCAATGGCTCAACCACCCCCTTCTTCAGGGTGGAAAGAAGACTACGCTAGGGTTGTCTCCTCTCCCCACTGCTCTTTCTGCTCATTGTGGAATGTATTAGCCGCTATCTGCATGAAGATAAATCTATAGGAAGCTTCATAGGCATCAAAATCTCTCATGGGTTTTACTTAACAAACTTACTCTTTGTGGATGACATCTTAATTTTATGTAATGGCTCAAGACAGGACATTGCAAAACTGTGTGATGGAATTTTACTCTTCAAACAAGCCACTGGCATGGAAATAAATGAACAAAAGTCAAGTATCACTTTCTCCTCGATGGAAGACGAGGAAATACTTTACTTCTTGGAGAGACTTCCCTTTCAGGTCTTGGATATTGAAGAAGGATTGAAATATCTTGGGTTTCTTTTAAAATCAAATGACTACAGGAAGACCAACTGGCGATGGCTAGTAGAAAAATTGGAGAAGACGCTAAAATGTTGGAGCCATCACTAGCTCTCAAGAGCTGGGCGACTAGTACTAATAAAATCGGTACTAGAAGCTATTCCTGTCTACTGGATGTCCCTTGCCTGGATTCCCAAAGGTAATCTAGATAAATTGAGGAAGTTATGTTTCACATATCTCTAGCAGGACAATGAGGATAAAATTTTTTTACCCTGGGTAAGATGGGAACGGATTGCAACTCTGAAGGCCCTCAGTGGTTGGGGGCTGAAGAATATCTTCTACTTCTCTACAGCGCTTGCGACAAAATGCTCTTGGAGGCTGATAAAGACTTCTAGTCTCTGGACCTAGGTAATCCATCAAAAGTATATTGCCCCACTCACTTTATTAGACTGGGTACGCTCCTCCAACAACTCTACAATTGGGGCCTCTATTATTTGGAAAGCCTTGACTAAATATTTTTTTCTCGTAGGGGTGGGTCTGGTGTGGAGAGTGGGAAATGGACGCATGGTGCGTCTTGGCCTGGATCTGTGGGTTGGGAACCAACTTGGACATAACCTTCCCGAGGGCGTAAGACAACAACTGAATTTGGGAGGCTTCCTTCATTTGGCTCAGATAGGTGATCTCCTCTCTACAAACCTATGGCATAAAGGATGGTTGGCAGGACCTAGACTCAGAATTTTAGAGGATGACCTGCCTTTCTGGAACAGATACTTGCATACCCTTTGAGATTCCTACATTCGACTGAGTTATCTGGAAGATGAATTACTATGGGATAGTGTTGGGGACGAAGATTATACTCCATGATCTGGTTACATAAAATTAACAACATATCTACAACAATAGGAGCCTCTCTGGTGGTGGTGAAAGATTTGGAAACAATCCTGCCTAGCGAAGGGGAAACTCTTAATCTGGTCAATTCTGGGAAACAAAATTCCTACCTGGGATAATCTACAAAAACACATGTTATTTGGGCTAGGTCATTGTGCTCTTTGTAAATCACATCTAGAAACAGTGGACCATCTCTTTCTTCAGTGTCCTTGTGTCATCGAAGTATGGACTTTCACAAAGGAACTAATACCCACACTCCTAGATTGGCACAACACTACCTTTGATCTGACCCTAAAATACTGGTTAACAAAACATGGACAAGTGAATCTTCGATATTTTCCATTCATTATCACCTGGGGTCTATGGATCACCAGAAATGGACACATCTTCCAGGGGGAAACTATCTCAGCCGAAAGGGTAGTGGCCCAAAGCTATAACATCTACAAATCTTTCTCACCTACTGATGGGGGCATTACAGTGCGCCAAAGGGTTGTTCGGGAGGAATCCCCTGATCTTAGCATCCCATGGGCCTTCTTCGACGAGGCCTCCCCGTCTAACCAGAGAAACTATCGGGGGGGAGGATGTCTCTTTTTCTCCCCATCACACTACTTTTACCTCAAGGAGGGACTAGGGGCTGGAACAAATAATTACTCAGAACTCATGGCGCTAAAACTACTCTTACTCTTTGCTATTGAAAAGGGCTACAAAGATCTTCAAGTCTTTAGAGACTCACTAGTTATCATCAACTGGGCTAATGGAATACATAGATGAAAAATCTCACATTTTCTCCCTTTGCATGAGGATGTGCTTCGAATCAAAAGTTTATTTGACAATATCTCTTTTTCTCACATCTACAAGGAAATGAATCAATTGGCAGATAGACTTTCCAAGGAAGCCACACAGCTAGCCTATGGACTTTGGCATGTAACTGAACATACTCTTGATGGAGCATAGGGATACTACCACCGACCCTTTCATGAAAATCAGAACAATTCATTTTTTGGCAACTAAAATACCTCTACATGAGAGGAACCTCTATACTATGAAGGGATATTTTCACTTCTATTTTGTATTATGAAAGGAATGTATATGGAAATGATATGAAAAGCAGAGACTACTAGATATGGGGAAAATATAAAAGTGAAGTATATGTATAAACATAAGGAACAAAACAACTTTCTTTTTGGCTGGAAAATATGAACACAGTCTTAACAACTGGTTCATATCTGTGAATGTAATTTTGTTATTCCATAATGAAATTATGAACTTTTTCTGAGGAAAAAAAAAAAAAAACAAGTCACTGGATGTCGAAAATCGTCTCCAAAGAAACTTGGTCAGGAGGGAAATCATAAGATCCCAATAAGAAATTCTTTTGATGCTCTCAATCACCTAGTAGAAGCAAAGGAAGTGGAAAATCTACACAAAAAAGAAACCAATCTAATGACAAAGGTAAGGCCAAAAAGTCCCCAGATCCAATCTCAAAACACACAATAGACCCGCATCCCCCAATCCTAAATATCCCATACAACAACATGGTGGAGGGGGGGGGATATGGCCATGCAGTTGGATGAGAAAGATCTAGCAGATATAGATCTGGAAAAAATGGAGGAAGCTTTCAACAAGAAGGAATTACAATCCATTCTAGTTGAGAAGTTGTGGAAAGTTCACAAAGTCTTCATTCATTCTACAACAGGAGCCACCTTCAGACTAGAAATATGCTCATATCTTGGCCCATATCCCAAATGTACACCACGTGAAAGAAAATGGTGGGGACAAAAATCAACATAACAATTGATAAAGGAGGTAGGCCACTTCATGATCAACTTGGGACATATTCACTGTCTTACCAAGGGTTTCTTCTCACCCCTACCAAAATCTACATGATGAATATAATCACATGGAACATAAGAGGATTGAATGAAAGATCCAAACAAAGGATTCTTTGTAACAACATAATGGCAAAGGATCTAAACATTCTATTTCTACAGGAAACTAAATGTGTTAGTGAAGCAACAAAAGAACTCTTTAAGTGATGTTGGAGACATTGCAACTTCATCTACAATGACTTCAATGGGATTGTTGAAGGTTTGGATATCCTCTGGAACCCATCAATAGTCATCATAGATCAACCATTCTCCACCTTAGGAACTCTTTCTATGCATTACCGTGCTTTGCGCTCTAGCAAGTAGGGAATCCTCACAAATTCTTATGGACCTCAAAGTACTTAGGAAAATGACTATTTTCTCCACAGCCTCTCCATCCTAGACATATTGATAGGTCAAAATCGCTAGCCCATTGGAGGATACTTCAATATGCTCCTCACACTAGAAGAAAAGAGAGGAGGAACAAAACGTCTCGAGCAAGATAGTGGTAAGTTCTGTGACCTCATAGATCAACTAAATTTAATTGATATATAGACCCATAATGGAACCTATACCTGGTCAAACAGGTAATCCGAACCTCACCAAATTGTTTGTAGATTGGACCATTTTCTAATCTCATAAACACTGATGCTTGAAGGACTAGAAATAGAAGCAACTATCCTTCAAAAATCAGGATCTGATCACAGGATAGTTCAATTTTGGCTTGACACCATAGCAACACCTAAGTATAAGCCTTCTCACTTTGAAAAGTTCTATTTAAACCACCTAGAGTTCCCAGAACTCTCCCAAACTTGGTGGGAAAATGTTGAAATCTCCTATGGCACACTAATGTACATATTTCAATAAAGGCTGAAGAATATCAAATCACAGCTTCGAGAATGGAACAAAAACGTCTTTGGGAACATATTTCAAGCTCAAAGAACCCTAGAACAACACCTAGCAGAAATCCAACAGGGAATCATTCTGCAGGGACACATCGATGCTCTGAGTCAAGAAGAAGAGGTACTTAAACAACAACTAGAGAAGAGGCAAAAGAAAGAAGAAATACTTTAGAAACAAAAATCCAGAGTACAATGGCTCAAAGAAGGGGAAAGGAATACAATTTTTTTCTATCATTCTATGGTGCATAGATGCTAAATTAATCACATTACAAAGCTAGAAGATTCCCAAGGAAACCCAATCCTCGATCATGAAGGATTAGAAACTGAACTGGTAAACTACTATAAAGATCTACTATCAGAGCCACCACTAGACATAATCCTGACTATTAGTAGAGTAACTCAACACATTATATCCCTCATCACACAGGAGCAAAACCAAGCTCTAATGAGACCAATTACACATGAAGAAGTCAATCATGCCACCAAGGATATGCCTTTGGGAAAGGTTCCAAGTTTGGGACAAGTCCTCTCATCCCTTAATGCCACTTTCATAAACCTCATCCCCAAAGAAGACCGAGTCACTTGTCCAAAGGAGTTTCGCTCCATTGTGCTATGCATTGCAATTTACAAGATTATTACCAAAATTATTTCCCTCCGACTCAAACCCATTCTTCCTTTTATCATATCCAAGGAGAAATCAGGCTACATTTAAGGGTGGAAGATTATGGATAGCATCATATTAGTGCATGAAGTGATCCACTCGCTCAATTCCACTTGCACCCTAGGTATTGTTATTAAACTGGATCTCTCAAAATCCTTCAATCGACTCAGTTGGCAATACATGAACTCCCTCCTTACAACTTTTGGCTTCAATAAAGAATGGATAAATTGGATAATGAAACTCACCACCTCTTCCTTCTTTTCCATTTTGGTTAATGGCGTGCCCTCTCAACCATTCTCTCCTTCCAGAGGTATCCGTCAAGGGGACCCTTTATCCCCTTTTCTCTTTGTCATCATGGAAGAGGGCCTAGGACATTATATCAAATACTCCATTGACGATGGTTCCCCCCAAGGTCTCCCTCTTCACAACCTCTAGCTTGCTGCCTTTCAGAGTTAATTTGTAGATGACACCATGCTGATGAATACCCCAAGTGTTGAGGAGGCCACTAAACTCAAAGCTATTCTTTCTAATTTTAGTGATGCCTCAGGCACCTCGTTTAATCTAGACAAATCCTAGCCTTTCTTCTTTAACACTCCACCTATCATCTAAACCCATATATCTAGATTGTTGGGTATCCCCAGGAGTTCCCTTCCATCCAATTATCTTGGAATCCCCTTATCAGATGTTGCAGTTCAAAATATTTCTTGGGATAGCCTTCTACTCTCCATTTAAAATCGCCTGAGTAACTGGACCTTCATATCACTCAATATAGCTTCTAGGCTTGTCCTTATCAAGTTTTTACTTCAAGTCGTTCCAATATACCTCTTCTTAGCTTTAGCGTCCCCTCAATCAGTCATCAAAACCATTTGCAATTTGTAGTGCAACTTTCTTTGGCATGGTCATGATCAGGGAAAACATTGGGCTCTTGTTGGATGGGACAAAGTGTGCAAACAAAAATCTATAAGGGGACTAGGAATCATTCATCCTGGAAAGATAAACAAAATCATGGGGGCTAAACTCTGGTGGTGCTAGTTCAAGTATCCTTCTGAGATCTGGGAAAGGATCTGGAAAAAAAAATATGCTACATGCATCAACAAAGAACATCTAATAATATTCAATGACTAGATTCAAGGCTCCAACATTTGGAATGTTGCTTGGTGAAATTGACCTCTCATTCAAAGGCATGCTTTTTGGGAAATTTGTAATGGCTAGACAACCTTGTTTTGGAAGGATTCATGGAAACAACTACCTCCTCTGCACTCCATGGACAACTTACAACCACTTTACAATAATATGCAACATCTAGCCCCCCTCAAGGTAGAGGAGATTTGGATGACTATATCTTACCATCATCCCTGACGAACTTGGAAAACTCTTCCACTCGACCTCAACATTCCAGAATATTGTAACATGCAAGCATGGTGTAACAATGCTTCCTAGAGGAAGATTCACATCAGAAATGGTCCATAAATTCTTCGTTAGGGATAATCCCCAGTAGTTATGTTCACAATTAAAGAAGCCTACTTTCTGTAGGAGAAATTTCACACACATTCAAAAGAGCACATCTGGCATGTCTTTTGGAAATCCAAAATCTGGCCGAAAGTCTCAACATTTCTCTGGCCGATGGTACAAAATCAAATCCTCACCTAGGATCATCTTAGGAAATGAGGTTTCATTGGACCATTGATATGTCATGTTTGTTAGCAACAAGAGGAAACCATGGAGCATTTATTCAATCAACGTCCAATTAGTTGGGAGATCTGGGATCAGGCTTCTCAGACAATGAGGAAATCCAATAGAGTTATAGACAACATGATCAACACCATTGAAAACTGAGGCACTGGTGCTTATAAAAACCCAATCTTGAACAAAATTTGGCAGTGGTCACTAGGATTCATTGTTTGGAAGATCTGGAAAGAAAGAAAAAAACGTATCATCCAATTTCAATTTTATTCTCTTTCCTACGTTTGGTCATGCATTTTTGGAAACATATAGGGAACCATACAATCCAGCCAATGGCCCTAGGAAGATATATCCTATAATACTCAAGAGCACACCATCCTCTTAAGATGGAAGCTAAATCTCCCTAGCATGTTGCCCAACACTACCTATCGCTTTCACTATTCAACTCTCATCTCTGCCTATAGGTATTGCGTGTTAGATTTAATTCACACACACCTAGGATTTAATTTCCCTAAGGTTTTTCCTATGTTTATTAGTCTTTATCCAGTCTCCTAAAGTTTATGGAGAATATTCCTCTAGGAGAATATTCTCTTCAGTTTGACTAGTTGAGTGGAGTCTAGATGTTGCATTGGTTTTGTCACCATGCAACATTAGGATCATCACCAAATAATGTGCATTTTCCTTAGTGTCATCACTATAATAGCGCATTACCCATGATTTCATGATCTCCTCCTCACTTCATTCAGTTTCAGTCAGTTAACTGAAGACTGATAGACTAGTTAACTCATCTATGTGGCAGTTCACTCCCGTAACTTCCCGAGAGACTAGAATAGGTGGAAATTCACTTCTGTAACTAATGTTGTGTGTCTAGATCACTCTAGGCCACCACTATGGTGCATTGGATTCAACTCCAGTGCGTATTGGTTGAGTTATATAGAGTATATCATGTCTAAAGTATTCATTATTCATTACGATTAATGAGAATTCTTCCATTCTTTCTCTCTTGCTTCTTCTTTCTCAATTTATCTCTGCAAATGTGTGTGGTATTTTCTATCTAGATCTATTATGTGTAGTTTCAAAACAATTACATGGTATTAGAGCCAACAGACTGCTAAGAAAAAACTACACCAAATTATTTTTGCAGGTATCAAAGATTGAAGACAACGAAAAAATGGAATTCCCAAAATAATTCATTATTACACCTTACAAATTCTTTGCATGGAAGGAGAAGATGGTCATGCATATTCAAAGTAGAGGATTGTACAGGTTAACCATGAATACAAATATAGAACTGACATCATCCATAGAAAAATCCAAGTATCTAAATCGAAGGGATGAAGCATTCAAAACAATTTGCGGTTTTATTTCTCCCGGTCTCCTCTTTCATATATCTTCCTGTAAAACCCCCAATGAATCCCAGACCACCATGAAAGGGATCTTTGGAAAAAAATATGAGATGAGGGGAAACATGATAGAGGTGGAATTGATCACATTGGATCCAAAAATCTTCGACAATCTCTAAGATTTCTTTACAAAATACAAGGATTTACTGTTGCAACTCAAAGCTTGCGGGGTTGATAAATCTAAGGAGGAGAAACAAATGATTCTCACCATTCTCTCCAAAATTGGTCCTGAACTCTCCGTGTCCGTATCCACATTCCATTCAATCAAATTATCCTCTAGAGCCACCTGGAAGATGCCTTCTCTTGAGGAATTTATCGAATCACTGACACAAGAGCAAACAGAGCTCATCAACATGGAAAAAATCAAAGGCCCAAAGGCACATGCAATTACTGTGCAAGATGGAAGCCATCAATATCAGAAATCTAAAGATAAATACAAAAGGAAATCTCATGCAAATCGGAAGAAGGAAGGGTAATCAAAACCCTTCACCGATGCCTCCAGATCCAAAGGTGGAAAGGGAAGAAAAGGGGAGAAATGCACATACTGCCATAAAGGATTCCATCGAGAATATGCATGCATTAAAAAAAAAAATCTAATGACCCAAATACTTCAGAAAAATAATCTTGGAGATCACATCCCTGAGGGTGCCAAGAAGAAGAAGTCAGCATATCAAAATCTCAAGAAAGGCAATTCTAGCCATGCGTTGATTGCCATCAACTCCTCTCTTGATGCTTGGATCATAGATTCGGGAGAATAAAAACACATGGATTCCACAAAAGAAGTATATTCTTCATTGGATTCATGCAAAGGTCCTCCTATTATGATGAGGGACAACTCTCTAGTTGAGGTCACTGACAAAGGAAGGATTGAACTCACCAACGAAAGCTTCGAGAATGTGCTGCGTGTTCCCAAACTTTCCGTCAATATTCTCTCTATGTATCAGATGACGAATTCCATCAATGGAAATAAATTCATATTCACACCTAATGCAATGGACATCTATGACATGAAAACCAATTCCAGGGTTTCTACCGGTGAGGTAAATCATCAATCTAGATTGTATACATTTTCTGAATTTATTGAACTAGATTATGCTTTAGTGCTTACCCATGCCGATGAAAGTAGTAGGATATGGCACAAAAGGTTTGGACATTTGAATTTAATATATATGCAACATCTTAGCAAGCAAGTATTGGTTGATGGTCTACCAAACATCCATTTCTCCAAAGGAATCTACGAGGGTTGTGTTATTGGAAAACACCCTCGAGAAATTCAACAAAGGAAAGACTTAGAGAGCTTCCTCTCCTTTAGATATGATCCACAGTGAGATCATGGTCCCTTTTCCACATCCATCAATCAACAAAGCGAGGTATGTTCTCATTTTTGTTGATGATTTCTCACGTTTCACATGGATTTACTTTCTTAGGAAAAAATCAGAGGTCTTTCAACACCTCAAATATTTCAAAGCCCTGGTTGAGACACAGTCAGGAAAGAAAATAAAATTCCTCTGAACTGATAGTGGGGGAGAGTATGCCATGAGATCCAAAATATTTGTCATGAGGCAGGGATTTGGTTCCAGCACACAGTTCCCTATACTCCGCAGCAAAACAAAGTTGTTGAGCGAAAAAACAAATCTCTAAAAGAGATGGCATCTTGCATGCTACATGCAAAGTCACTTCCACAGATATTATGGGCTGAAGCACTTAATTGTGCAACCTGCATCCAAAAACAATCTCCCCGTATATTTGTCAAGGATAATACCCCCTATGAGGCTTGGAGCAACATCAAACTGGAAGTGACCCACTTTCGTATTTTCGGTTCACGTGCATGGGCCCAGATTCCATCTGAAAAGAGGAAGGCACTTGATCCACAGAGAATAGAGTGTATGTTTGTTGGATACCCCGACAGTGTGAAGGGATACAGTCTTATTGATATTTCCTTGGACTAGCTCATCATTGAGTGAAGAGTCCAATTCGAGGAAAGTGTCTCGCATGTACCGTAACAGCCGCATGCAAACATCTTCATTCTTCCACATGTCCGAGATGATGTGAAAACACATGTTGACTCTTCTTCAGACGAGAGTTCTCATTCAGAGGATTCAAATGATCTAGATACAGAGTCAATATAGTCAGATGCAGAGTCAGTGCATCCAGATGTAGATGCAGAGCCGGAGCAGAGGCCCAAGTGGGCCCAGACTACTCTTCAAGATGGAGGGGATCTTGTTGGTGATCCAGCTGATACTAGGAGGAATCGTTTTGATTTTTAGGATCCTCCTCTTGCACTCACTGCCACTGAACCATTTCCAATGAGGCATATTTTATTGGTTCATTCTTCAGATACATAGTCTTATGGCGAGGCTGCTAGAAATCCCTTTTGGAAATTGGTAATGCAGGAGGAGTACAAATCCCTCCTCAAGAACCAGACTTGGGATATGGTTTCCCTTCCTTATGGAAGGAAACTTTTCAGGTGTAGATGGGTCTACAAGACCAAGAGTGCAGCGGATGGAAAAATTAGTAGATACAAATCCATGCTTGTTTCCAAAGGCTTTCAGCAGGTGCATGGCATTGACTATGCTGAGACCTTCGCTCTAGTAGAGAATATGGATTCCATATGTTTGGAACTTTCCATTGTGGCAACCAAGGTATGGGAAGTCCATCAGATGGACGTGAAGAATGCATTTCTTCATGGTGATCTCTCTGAGGAGATCTATATGGAACAACCCCAGGGATTTATGCAAGATTCCTCTTTGGTATGTCGATTGAAGAAATCTCTTTATGGTCTCAAGTAGGCTTCGAGCGCATGGTATGCCAAGATGGACTCCTACCTGTTGTCACAGAACTTTGTACGTTGTAAATCAGACCCAAATGTCTACATGCTCATGACGATTGATTCACTTCTACTCTTAGTTCTGTATGTTGATGATTTTTTGATCACCGATTTCTCGACTTTAGTGATTATTGCAGTCAAGAGGATTCTACATGACAGGTTTTTGATGATGGACATGGGTCCGCTACACTTCTTCCTTGGACTCGAGATCAGTCAAGATGCATCAGGCATCAAACTGTCTCAGGCCAAATATGCATGAGATCTCCTTGAGAGATTTCACATGATAGATTGCAAGTCTGCTCCAAATCCTTTCCTATCAGGAGTCAAACTTGAGGATGGAAGGGAAACTCCATTGGTTGACAACACATTGTACAAACAACTAGTGGGGATCTTGTTGTATCTCACACACTCTAGACTAGACCTCTCCTATGTAGTAGGTGTAATTTCTAGGTTCATGCAGGAGCTGCATGAGCTACATTGGAATGCTACAAAGTGTATCCTTCGATACGTACATGGCACCATCACCTTTGGGATTCATTATGAAGAAGACTCTACATTATATCTCATCGGGTTCACTAATTCTGACTAGGCTGGCGATAACATTGATCGTAAGTCCATATCTTGTTACTCACTTAGTCTTAGTTCCGGGCCTATCTGTTGGTCGAGCAAGAAGAAAGATGCTATTTCTCTATAGTCAGTTGAGGCAGAGGACAAAGGGGTAGTTAACATAACCATTCAGTCTACGTTGAAACATCATTTTCTCATTGAGTTGGGCATTCAGTTTCATCGGTCGATCGTTATCTGGCGTGACAACCAGATCACTCTGATGTTCTGCAGAGATCCAGTTCATAGGCAGTGGACAAAGAACATTGAGATCCACATGAACTACATCCGGTACTTAGTACATGATGGGATCATCGAACTACAATTTTTTCCTTCATCAGAACATACGATAGACATCTTCACCAAGACCGTCACTGAGCAGAAGTTCCATTCTCTGCGAAGTCGTCTTGGAGTGAAGGACACAATTTCCTAGAAAATGTAAACTCTTCTTTTTACATACATTGTACCTTGATGGGGGGGGTTTTCCCATGAGGTTTTCCCTCTTTCCTCACTTTATTTCAGTGTATCTTTTGTATTTTGGTACCTAACATGGCCTCGTTGCCAGGACCCATTCTTTATTTTCACCATAGTGATGTTCAGGGGGGGTGTTAGAGTTACTTCACACACACCTTGGATTTATTTTTCCTAAGGTTTTTCCTATGTTTATTAGTCTTTATCCAGTATTCTAAAGTTTAGGGAGAATATTCCTCTAGGATAATATTCTCTTCAGTTTTCACTTCAGTTTGACTAGTTGAGTGGAGTCTAGATGTTGCATTTGTTTTGTCACCATGAAACATTGATATCATCACCAACTAATGCGCATTGTCCTTGGTATCATCACCAGACTAACAAATTACCCATGATTCCATGATCTCCTCCTCACTTCACTTTGTTTCATTCAGTTAACTGAAGACTGGTAGACTAGTTAACTCAACTAGGTGGCAGTTCGCTTCTGTAACTACCCAAGAGACTAGATTAGGTGGAAGTTCAGTAATGTAACTGCTAGTGTGTGTCTAGATCAATGTAAACCACCACTATGGCGCATTGGATTCACCTCCAGTGCACATTGGTTGAGTTATACAAAGTATATCATGTGTAAACTATTCATTATTCATTACGGTTAATGAGAATTCTTCCATTCTTTCTCTCTTGCTTCTTCTTTCTCAATTTCTCTCTAGAAATTTGTGTGGTATTTTCTAGATAGATCTATTCTGTGCAAGTTCAACACATTTACATTGCGTCCCCCAAGCTTCATCAAACTAAATTTCGATGCATCCTCGAAAGGAAACCCTGGTCCTATAGGTTATGGAGTAGTTCTCTGGGACTGCATAAGTAAGATCATTCACATCCTCGTATGACACTTGGGCCATGACACCAACAATTCAACATGACTCTAGGGACTTATAAAAGGAACCCAATTTTCCACTAGCCATAACTTGACTCAACTAATCATTGAAGGGGACTCCCAAGTGATTATATCACTAGCCACTAAGATAACCAATGGATCGAATCTTGCAAAGTCTCACGAAGCTGGAGGCTCCTTGGTCTTCTCGACATGTCGAGTACCATTATTTGTCCTTCTCTCACCCTCATCCCCTCTCATGTGAGATGAGAAGTGAATAAGGTGGCAGATAGACTAGCCAATGAGGGAGTCTCCTCGCAAGAAGAGGATATTCTAATGGATGGTCATTAGATCCCAACACCTCCATTGTTACTTCACTACCTAGATATTGCACTCAAGGATTGTCCTCCCCTAGATGGGGTGACAATTGGAGGCCATGAAACGTGAGCATTTATCAACCCTGACCGCCATACCCTCCCTCCATCTACTTGATATTAATGACATTCACTGTATGGGATAGAAGGTATTCCTTCATAGAGTGGTTGGATTCATGGCGCACTTAATGTTTCAACAACGTCTACCATGGACTGGTACGAGACTATTGGCCCTCGACCAAGTTTTGAGGAAACATTGGTTGGGTTTGACTAGTTTTTGGAATTCGACAGGTTGGTCAAATATGGAGCGCCCAAGAAAAACTGAGATCACGTGATCTCACTTATTTTGTGGATCTAGTAAGGGGTTTATTAGGGTTTATGTAATGGGTTATGGGATGTCGGCCCATGGGTTCTGCCATGTTTAGGCCTTGTTGTAAATGTATAAATAAGTAGCTAAGAGATGTAAGAAAGAGAGAGTTGTTAGTATTGGCTTAGTGCAAGAGTGTCAATATATTGCAAGGCTACGTGCAAGTAGTTTTGGGGTTTCTTAGTGCAACGGACTGTGGATGTAAGGCTCTGTGCTTTTAAAGAGGGGTTGGCTCTGTGCCTTGACCTAAATTTGGGAAGGTGGATTTGGTGCTTAGTGTGTACGTCACCTGTCCAGTGTGAAGCTTGGATCTATGGCTTAGTGTATAGGAGAAAATGAATGTAAGAGATTGAGCAGAATAATAGAAGAAGAAGCCATTGGTGGACATAGCCCCACACTGGGGTGAACCACGTAAATCTTGTGTTGATGGTTTGCTTTATGCTACGATAGCTAGGATTTGAATCTGTTTAGTGCATTGAATGTTATGAATTATAGATAGATCTATGAATTCTTAATGATTTATTGACGATTGAATGAATTCTAGATCTGATTCAGTGATATGTATTATATGGTTAGAGCGCTTGATATTTATTGGTACTGCGCCGAACTGTAATTAGGGCTTGATCTGCGAAGTGAATGAGGCTAATATATTAATGCATATTATTCCTAAGTACTTTGCAAAGTGTTGTAATCACAGATCTGTGTCCCATCTTGGTTACAGACACATGAGTCCTATAACCCCCCCCCCTACCTCTACCTTGGGTGAGAATTCACCTGCTTTGCAGGTGTTTCCGAAAGGGTTGGTAGTTAGGGTTTTGTTGGTGCACTGTTGAAGTGTTGAACCCTGGGTCTGCCCCTATGCCAAAAAATGGTTCCGTTGCCATTGGACCTGAAATTGTGATTGCTGGGAACTTAAAGAGAAGAGAAGCTCTGTGCATAGATCTGTTGTTGTAGTGCACAATATCCTACTTGACTCACGAAGCTCTGTGCTAAGAAGGAGATCCGATCTGAAGAAAAGAGGTAAGATCTTAAAGAGGTAAAGCTTTATGTGTTTGATAAAGTAAGATAAGTGTAAAATTTTGTTTCGAAAGCATGAATCTAGGTATGTTTGTTAGATTCTGTCCTAGTCTGAAATATAGGGCACAACTAGAAGAAAGAGTTGATCTGAATAAATTTAATAGACCTAGAGAAAGATATGTTATTCATATGCATAGAAATAAGTGTTGGAATAATAAGTGGATGCAGGAACCTAGAAAGGATTTTTGCAGATTGCAAGTCCAACACTGTGATCCTAGTGCATAGTACAAGAAGAGTTGGGGAACTTATAAAAGAAAGAGAGGATTGACAGTATGTTATAACTGCAAAAGATTAGGACATCTTGCTAAGGAATTCCCTGGTACATGTCCTATTTGTCTTTATTGTAAAGTTGTTGGTAATGAAGTTGAGGATTGCCCAAAGATGATTGCTAAAGTTGAACAAATGAACATGAGTCAAGAGAATAAAGGCATGGTAGAAGATCAAAAAGAGAAAGAAACATAGAAATTCTAGACGACATTAGTACAGTTAAAAGAAGCAATGAATGATAATAAAGATGTCAGTTTACCAGAGATCATGAAAGAAAAACAACACATAGATACAATAATAAGAGACTTCGACATAGACTGTACCTTGGATGAGGAAACACAAGTGAATATTATGCCAGAAAGCACTTGGGAAATTTTGGGAAAGCCCACGGTGGTACCTTCATTAGGAAGAATAGGTTTATTTAAAGGAAAGATGATAACCTTGTGTGGAAGAGTTACTAATGTACATGTTGTCATCCATGGAACATCGACAGAAGAAGAATTCGAAGTCATTAAGATTGTTGATAACAATTCCCCTTTCCCACTTTTGTTAGGAAAGATTTGGATCGAGATGGATAAGATCAGAAGGAAAGTAGAATAAGAAGCCACGGAAAATAAAAAGCAAGAGCTAAGGTACTTCATAGCTAGAAAAGTAGATCAACTGATAGAAGAATGAGAGGATAATTCAAGGCAGTCGAAGGCAAGAGAATTAGTTTTCAGAGCGCAAGAAGGTTTGAAGGAACTATCCATGCAAGAAGAAAGTATATCCACCCAGGAATCAGTAAGGAAAGGGATATTAACTTCAGACCCTTTAAGAGTACATTAGTAGCGTAAAGTCACTACAATAGGAGAAAACAATAATAACAATGGGAAGAGAAATCCAGAAATAGCTAAAGAGGCCCAGATCATAGGAAATAAGGCAAGGAAGCTCAGTAAGAAGAAAGCCAAGTTATAAAATCTATAATACGTTACAGAGAAGACTTCGCAAGAGGCAAGTTTGCAGAAATTGAACCTCGCTGGAACAACAGAACCACGCAGAATAGGACTTCACCCCGATGAAGCTATATGACCGTTGGAGGCTCCCCGACCGTTAGAAAAAATCTCCAAACGATTAGGAAATGCATTTGTGAATGAATGGACCGCGTTTGGGATGTTGAGACCGCGACATAACGGATGGATTCGCATTGATGGACGCCATCCTACCCGTTGTAAGAATATGTTATGATACTTTCTTATTTAACCCGTCTGACGTTGTGTCGGGACCACTTTTTTCTACCCGTGATTATCTGAGAACTGATTGTGTTTCAAGCTATGATTTCAGACCTTATACATCTCCATCTGTTGTTTACCCCTCTATCCATGCACCTACTCTGACTTATTTGTTAATAGTGAGAATGTCAGTCGAGCGCACTGATCTAGAGAAGTCAGTCGAAGAGGTTCTAAAGAAATTTATGGTCGATAAAGCCGTGTCTGAATGAATACAGGTTGATAGACAACTGAGAGGGGGGCTTGAATCAATTTTTACTGTGCTTAAAAAATTATACCCATTTTAAACTCATTATAGAACACTCAATGATGATCACAATAATTCAGGGAAGTAAGCAATAGAGTATTCAACATCAATCACACACATGAAGTATACAGAGATAGATATTCCTCAGGAAACCCATAAAGGGAGAAAACCTCTTCTTCTTAATATGATAAGTAGTCTTTATTTTCTGTACATTATCATTCTTATGAGAACACACTCTTTGTGAGGCTACCACCTCTGTTTTACAAGATACAACTTGTTGGGAGCACCAACTCTCTAGTTTCTCTAGCACCCATTAGAAGGAAGCACCAACTCCCTGAGTGTTTCAACACCAACTGGATGGAAGCACCAACTTCCAGTCACACAGGCACCAACTTGTGTAACAAAGAACAATGGTTCTCCCTTACACCACCCTACCACCCTAGTTTTTCTGGCTGCAACCATATGGAAGCTACAACTCCCTTTGTTCAAGCACCCACTTGAAACTCTGAGGACAACATTCCTTCCTAGCACCTCCCTACCACCCTGGTTTCTAAAACTTTGCTTGAACAATTCTTTACAACAATACATAAATTTCAACTCTTACCACTTCTTCTCTATTCTGCAATTTTGGTTTGCTTCTGTCTATTCATGCTTGGCTCCACTTGCTATCTCTTTCCATCTTCTCTTCCTCTGTTCTTATCATGATCTTAAGTTCTCGTACAATCTGTTGTTTTCACCATTTCTGCTCTATCCAGCTTATGTTCTTCATCTCTTCCTTTTCTCCCTCAGTTCATGTTGTGTTTTTCATTGCATACAGTTTAACTTCTTTTCCAGAGAAACAACAACCTTCCTCTGCAACGACATCTTATTTTATTCATGCTCTCATCATCCGTTACACTCCACATCTCCAATGCTCATGTTGGGAATCTTAGAACGCTCAAGAGCTATCATTCCAACGCACCAGAATGCTCAAGAGCCATGATTCCAACACCCCAAAACAATGATTCAGTTAGTGTAACTGAATCATAATTGATCAAGAAACTGCAAAGTGAAACGACAACCCTTCGATTAGATTCGGTTTGATCAATGTTGTTGGATTATACATGCAAAGGCATTTTTTACTTTTCAATGTGTAACCTCTGATGTGGAGCCTAGCAGTTCTAGCTCCTTCCCCTATCTTCCGCTGATGTGACCTTGGGCGATGATCTCATGTGACCATGCAATTGCGGGCACATCCAAAGGTGGTTTGAATCAAACTATTTTTTTCCCCGCAATTTACCTCGAGCCTCCATGTGTCCTTTCTCCAAAACTGTGGTTTCGATTGCGGCCGGCTCAAGAAAAATTAAGACCCAAGCATGTTTTGGCCCTACAATTGAGCATGACCGTTGATCTCCAGTCCCTTGGAAATCCCACTCGATCAACAACTGTTATCTTCCTTCCTTTCCTCCTTCCACGTGCGATCCCAGATCTCCATGATCTGTCGACACGTAGCCTCCTTCCAAATCAATGACTACGATTGATTCTGATCTTTCGGTATTCGGGAGTTTCAACTCTCAAATATCTCTTTTCCCATATGACAATATTTCAGAGTGGAAGAGATATTAACACTTCTCTCTCTGAATATATGATTAGGATCTCTTCCGCGAGTCCGGACTTTCAATTCTCAAACTCTGGTTTCTTCCGTACGCCAATCTTCCAGAGTCATTGATCTGCAGGCACCTATCCGAACAGATCGGACGGTTTACAATTATCCTTTCACTGCTTGATTTGTCGTCTAGGACTTAATCAAGAATTGTAATGGATGGTGACCATTTAATTTGATCCGACGGCTGGCGAAAATTTGAGTGATCGAGATCTCAGATCTCAGCCCTTGCTTATCTTGTCCTTCCACTTAAGGTGATCCGATGACTAATGGATATTCGGATAATCGACTTCTCAATCCTTTTTTCCTGCTTATCCTATCCTTCCACTTAAAGTGATCCAACGATCATTACATTTTCTCTAGATCATATGGTCCTTATTCATTTTGGATTTCTAGCTTCGAGTAATTCGACTTTCTAGTTGCCAATTCTTCTGAAGTGAGATTCCCCTAACAGTAACCTCCTCGCAAATTTTGACGTGAACCAAATGGTGTTTGTTGATCATGTTCTTATATCGATGGCTCGATCTATCTTCAGTGATGCTCTTATAGCTTATCCCATACTTCCACTTAAAAGTGATCCAACGACTATCTAGTATTTGAATTCTCAACAATCCTAGTTTTTCCTGTGGAGATTTTGATCCTGATCATGTTTCTGTATTGTGCTTTCCCTTTTGAGCGTTGATCTCTGCATATTGTTCGCTTCTCCCCCTGAGATTATGAATTTTCTATTTTCCATCATCATTGTTGTTCTTTCCATCACTGAAAAGCACATGCTTCCTGTAAAACATGCCAACAATATCCCCCTTTGGCATTGATGGAAACCCTGAAAGGCTACACTATTCTGCTTAGACCTCCAACTGTAGCATCCATACCACACCTTTTCTCCACCTTTGAAATCAATGTCAAAGAAAACATGCTCCCCCTGAGATGTTGCAATACTTTTCAGAGCTATCATATATTCAACCAACACATACTCCCCCTGACAGGATGGACTCTCTTAGGTGAGAGAAGGGATGACACCCAGCTTCTGATAGAGATATTCAAATGGTATCTTGGCTAGGGGTTTACTAAAGATGTCTGCAATTTTTTCTGTGGTTAGAATGTAATTCAGCTTAACAACTCTGTTTGTAACCTGCTCTTTGAGAAAATGATATTTTATTGGTATTTTCTTAGTCTTTGCATGTATAACAAGATTCTTGGAGACACTAATGGCACTGGTGTTATCAAAGTGAAGTGGAATTAGATCAATATACATTACCTTCAAATATGCAAGAGTTTGTATCATCCATAATATTTGAGTGCAACAAGTAGTAGCAACAATGTACTCTACCTCTATAGTTGATAATGAAATAGCTCCCTGCTTCTTACTAAGCCATGCTACTAATGAATCACCTAAGAAGAATGCACTTCCACTGGTGCTCTTTCTCTCATCCAAACATTTTTTCCAATCAACATCTGAATATGCAGTTAATTTAAAATTCTGATTTCTAGGATACCAAAGACCATAAGTCATTGTACCCTTCAAATATTTGAATATCCTTTTGACAACTTCTAAATGACTTTGTTTAGGAGCAGACTGATAACGACCTACCATTCCAACAACTTGCATTATATCATGACATGATGTTGTGATGTATAGAATACTGCCTATCATTGATCGATATGTTCTTTGATCAACATCAAGTGAAATATCATCTTTACTGAGCTTGCAACCAACCACCATAGGTGTGCTCACAGGTGTAGAATCTTCCATATGAAATCTCTTTAACATCTCTTTCAAATACTTTTCTTGATAGATAAATATCCCTGCAGAACTCTGATTGATTTGTAAACCAAGAAAATATGACATTTTTCCTATCATGGACATCTCAAACTTAGTCTGCATTGAATTAGCAAACCACTGAACTGAAGGGTCATTAGTGCATCCAAAAACAATGTCATCTACATAAACCAAAACAACTAATAAATCATCACCTTCAAACTTAATGTATAGATTACTGTGAACAATACCTTTCTTGAACCCTCTGTCCTGTAGAAATTTGTCTTATCTATAATACCAGGCTTGTAGAGCATGTTTCAGTCCATATAATGCCTTTTTCAACTTACATACATAGTCAAGATTATCTGTCAATGAAAATCCTTCAGGTTGCTCCACATATACATCTTCTTCTAGATCTCCATTAATAAATGCTGACTTAACATCATCTGATATACTTTAAATTTCTTATGACATGCATAGGAAAGAAACATACTGATGGCTTCCAATCTTTCCACTGGTGCAAAGGTTTCATCAAAATCCTATCCTTCAACTTGTGCATTCCCCTTACAGACCAATCTGGATATATTCCTTATAGTTTTTCCTTGTTCATTCATTTTGTTCTTAAACACCCATTTGGAGCCAATTACATTCTTATCTGCAGGTCTAGGAACAAGCTCCCAAGTATTGTTATTCTCAATCTGATCCAGTTCCTCATTCATTGATTTTAACCAATTTAAATCTTCATTGGCTTCATCAAATTTCTCGGGTTCCACCATGGATATGAAGGATATATGTGATTGCTCGGTGTCTTTGATTATCCTTCTCTTGGTTTGTACACCTTTGTCTTTCTCACCAATTATCTAACTTGCAGGATGATTCTTTTGAGTAATTCTAGAGGAAGGATTTGATGATGTCTGATGATTTGAGATTGCCTGAGTATTTGTATCTTCATATGACTCAGAGTCTTCTTTTTTTTATATTCTTGGACCTGTTCATCTTCATCTTCAGTTGTTTCCTCTGTAGCAGACTCAATATTTCTCACCTCTCTTACTGGGAATCCTTCATCAACCTTTAAATCAATGTAGTCAACTAATTTATACAATCTTTTATTAAAGCATCTATATCCTTTACTATTGGTAGAATATCCTAAGAAGATGCCTTCATCATCCCTGTCATCATACTTTCCAAGATTTTCATTATTATTCTTTATCTAGAACTTACTCCCAAAGAATTTGAAGTGTTTGATTGAAGCAGGTATTCCATACCACAGTTCATAAGGTGTCTTGTCACTGTGTGGTCTGAGGTGGGATTTGTTAAGAATATGGACTGTTGTGTGTATTGCTTCTACCTAGTAGGTTTTACCAATGTTCTTATCATTCATCATTGACCTGGCCATTTGATGAATTGTTCTATTTTGCCTCTCAACTACTCCATTTTGCTGTGGAGTTCCCGAGATTGTGTATTCTCTCTTGATCCCACGTTTATCAAAGAATTCCTTGAAATCACTTGAAATAAATTCTCCTCCTCTATCTGATATTACTTCCTTTAACTTGTTGCCTGTTTGATTCTCAGTTAAAGACTTAAATATTTTAAATTTCTCAAATGCTTCAAATTTTTCTTTGAGAAAAGCAACCCAAGTGAGTCTGGAGTGATCATCAGTGATCAACATGAAGTAGTTTTCCTTCCTTATGCCTTCTTGTCTTGATGGTCCACATAAATCCATATGAACTCATTGGAGTGCTTTCTCTGTTGAAGTAGAGCTCTTGGATTTAAACTGTGTCCTGGTTAGCTTTCCTACTTGGTAGGGTTTACACACAAAATCTTGTGGCTTTGATATTCTTGGAAGATCTTTTACTGCCTCAATATTTTTGAGCTTGATTAAGTGGTCAAAGTTTAGATGTACAAGTCTCCTATGCCATAACCAACTTTCATCATGTTTGGTTAGATGAGACGCTTCTTTATCTTCTTTCAGCACATATACATTATTATCTGTCCTGATGCCTTTAGCCACCACTTGTTTTGAGTTTAGAGACTTTATCTTACAATCTTTGGAAGTGAACACCACTTCACATCCTCTATCACACATTTGACTTACAATGAGAAAATTATGTTTCAACCCATCTACAAGCAGAACATCATGGGATTTTCCATTACCATTACTCAAACTCACCATCCCTTTACCCTTGATTTTACCTGGTTCATCATTTCCAAAGGTCACATTTCCGGTTTTGCTTTTACTTATAGACATAAACTTATCATTGTCTCCAGTCATGTGCTTGGAACATCCACTGTCTATATACCAGGGTCTTTTTGTTTTTGAGCTGAAAGTACTCGACCACATTTTTCACTATCTTTGTTTTTCCATGTGCTAGCATTTATAGCTAAGGGTTTTATCCTTGGATCTGCTTTGTAATTATTCAGATGGTAGTTTGCATCTTTGTGGCCGAGGTAATGACTGTTATAGAATTTGAACTCATTATTCAATAGGTCAAATTGATTGCTGCAACTTTGTCTACTCATTGGCTGTTTAGTTCTATGTTGCAAAGATTGTTTATTTATTGATCTCCTCAGTTGCACGTGTCTAATATTAATTTGACAATTTGCAATATTATGACCAAAATTAGAGCAGTAAAAACAGTAACCATGGAAGAAATCTTTGTACCCGAAGGATGGCCTTCTTCTTGGAATTTGTTGTTCCATCTTCTGATATCTTTGTTTTTTATCAGGGGTCATCTTATCTTTATTAGCTTTTGGTGGCAGAGGACTCACATGGTCTGATTGTCTATTGACTTGGAACTTGATCATCTTTACTAGCTCTTTTCTTTCTGGTTGTTTTCTTCTTGAACCACTTACATAGCCTAAACTAGTCTTCAACAAAGGAGATCTTTTTTTTCTCAGAATTTCATTTAGTTTTGTTGAGGCTTTAATGCTTGGAATATTTTGGAGATACAATGCTTTATACTTTTCCATCTCTTTTCTAGTTTTTACTACCTCTTCTTCCAAGGCTTCACATCTTGCCTTCTTCTCTGATAATTTATTTTTCAGAATGTCCTCTATTTTATTTACCTCTTCTAATTCCACTTTTAGCAGGGCAAAGTCTTCATCAGGTTTTTTACTGTCTTTCTCGAACTGTATCAACAATTGTTTTTTCTTTTTCTTCTTAAATCCGAGTCTAGCAATTTATTCTAGGGCACTGATTAGTTATCCTTCCAAGTCAACCACAACTTCTTCATAATTAACATCACTTCCTGTGATTTTATTATCATAATCCTCTTTGGCCATAAGCATAAAGTCATTAACCTTATCTTCATAAGAAAAATCACTATTTGTGTCTCCTGAAGAGTCATCATTGCTTACACATAAACTTTCATTTTTACCAAATCTCTTGGATTTGTACTTCTCTTCACCTTCAACGTTCTAGTCCTTCTTATTGTGTGGACACTTAGATGAAAAGTGACCTATATTTCCATAGTTAAAACATTTGAATGGCAACTTGCCTTGGTATTTTCCCGATCTTTTCTTTAGTCTCCTCACAAATTTTGTTTAATTTCATCAGGCTCAAAATCCTCATTCTTATCTGCTTTAAATGATGCTTCTCTAGAGGTGGGTTTATCTTTACCTATCCTCATTTCATAAGAAGTTAGAGTTCCCAGGAGTTGGTCAATAGGCATAAATTTTAGATCATTAAATTCTTCTATAGAAGAGACCTTTGGGTTGAACCTATCTGGCAGAGATCTCAAAATTTTCTGAACTAAAGAGGCTTCCTTGATTTTTTCACCAAGTCCTTTCATTTTATTTACTAGTTCTTCAAATCTCAGAAAGCACTTCCCAACAGTTTCATCCTCTTTCATCTTTAGCTGTTCAAACTGTAATCTGTAGGTTTGAATCTTGGCATCCTTTACCTTCTCACTACCTTCATAACTTCTAATGAGTTTGTCCCACATTTCTTTGGCAGATTCTAAGTGCATAACTTTTACAAATTTTGCTTTTGCAAGCCCACTCAGAATAACATTCATAGCCTTAGCGTTGAATATGAATTATAGCCTGTCATCCTTAGAAGCTAGTACAACTGACTTTACACAACCAGTCTCTATCACATCCCAGACATCTGCACCTAAAGCCATTATGTAGGTTCTCATCCTAACTTTCCAGAAGGCAAAGTTTGTTCCATTGAACAGGGGGGGCTTATTGGTTGAGGTTCCTTCATGGCCAGTCATGTTTAAGCTCTAGGATTTTCCATTAGATAAAAGGAACCCGATCTGATACCAATTGTTAGACAACTAAGTGGATAAGTTGTTACTATGCTTAAACAATTATACCCATTTTAAACTCATTACATAACACTCAATGATGATCAAAATAATTCAGGGAAGTAAGAAATAGAGTATTCAACATCAATCACACACATGAAGTATACATAGACATATATTCCTAAGGAAATCCATAAAGGAAGAAAATCTCTTCTTCTTAATATGACAAGTAGTCTTTATTTTCTGTATATTATCATTCTTATGAGAACCAACTCTTTGTGAGGCTACCACCTCTGATTTACAAGCTGCAACTTTTTGGGAGAACCAACTCTCTGGTTTCTCTAGCACCCACTAGAAGGAAGCACCAACTCCCTGAGTGTTCCAGCACCAACTGGATGGAAGCACCAACTTCCAGTGACACAGGCACCAACCTGTATAACATAGAACAATGGTTCTCCCTTGCACCATCCTACCACCTTGGTTTTTCTGGTTGCAACCAGATGGAAGCTAAAACTCCCTATGTTCAAGCACCCACTTGAAACTATGAGGAAAATAATACTCCCTAGCACCTCCCTACCACCCTGGTTTCTAAAACATTGCTTGAATAATACTTTACAACAATACAGACATTTCAACGCTTACCACTTCTTCTTTGTTCTGCAATTTTGGTCTGCTTCTGTCTGTTCATGCTTGGCTCCACTTGCTGTCTCTTTCCATCTACTCTTCCTTTGTTCTTCTCATGATCTTAATTTCTCGTACAGTCTATTGTTTTCACCATTTTTTCTCTATCCAGCTTATGTTCTTCATCTCTGCCTTTTCTCCCTAAGTTCATGCTATGATTTTCATTGCAAAAAATTCAATTTCTTTTTCAAAGAAACAACAACCTTCCTCTGTCATGACATATTTCTTTTATTCACTCTCTCATCATCCGTTACACTCCGCATCTCCAATACCCATGTCGATAATCTCAGAATTCTCAAGAGACATGATTCCAACACCCCAAAACAATGATTCAATTAGTGTAATTGAATTGTAGCTGATCAAGAAACCACAAAGTGAAATAGCAACCCTTCGATCAGATTCTGTTTGATTAGCACCGTTGGATTATACATGTAGAGGCTTTTTTGAGTTTTCAATGCGTAAACTCCGATGTGGAGTCTAGCAGTGCTAACTCCTTCCCCTATCTTCTGTTGATGTGACATTGGGCAATGATCTCATGTGACCATGCGATTGTGGGTGCCTCCAAAGGTGGTTTGAATCAAACTACTTTTCTCCCTGCAATTTACCTCGAGCCTCCATGTGTCCTTTCTCCAAAATCGTGGTTTCGATTGCGGCCCACTCAAGAAAAAATAAGACCCGAGCATGTTCTAGCCCCACAATTGAGAATTATCGTTGATCTCTAGTCCCTTGGCGATGCCACTCGATCAACAACTGTTATTTTCCTTCCTTTGCTCCTTCCACGCGTGATCCCAGATCTCCACGATCCGACGACACATAGCTTCCTTCCAAATCAACAACTATGATTGATTCCAACCTTCCGGTCTTTGGGAGTTTCTACTCTCAAATATCGCTTTTCCCATATGAAAATCTTATGGAGTGGAAGATATATTGACACCCGTCTCCTTAAATCGACGATCATGATCTCCTACGCGAGTCCGGCCTTCGGGACTTTTAATTCTCAAACTCTCGTTTGTTCCATACGTCAATATTTTGAAGCCGTTGATTTGCAGACACCTGTCCAAACAGATCGAATAGTTTACACTTATCCTTTCACTTCTTAATCCATCGGCTAGGAATTAACCAAGCATTGTTATGGATGGCCACCATTTAATTCAATCCGACGGCTGAAGAAAATTCGGGTGATCGAGATCTTAGATCTCATCCCTTGCTTATCTTGTCCTTCAACTTAAGGTGATCCAACGACTAACAGATATTCGGATAATTGAATTCTCAATCGTTTTTCTCCACTTATCCTATCCTTCCACTTAAAGTGATCCAACGGTCATCGCATTTTCTCCAAATCCGATGGGCCTTATTCATTTCAGATTTCAGGCTTAAGGTAATTTGACTTTCAAGTTGCTAATTATTCCGAAGTGAGATTCCTTGAACAATAACCTCCTCACAACTTTTGACATGAACCAAATGTTGTTCATCGATTATGTTCTTAGATCGATGGCTCAATCTATCTTCGTACTGCTCTTCTAGCTTATCTTGTACTTCCACTTAAAAGTGATCTAACGACTATCGGGTATTCGGGTATTCAAATTCTCAACAGTCCTGGTTTGTCCTGTGGCAATTTTGATCCTGATCATGTTTCTGTACCACACTTTCTCTTCAGAGCTTTGATCTCTTCATACTGTTTTATTCTCCTCATGAGCTTATGATTTTCCTATTTTCCATCGTCGTTGTAGTTCTTGCCATCAATTACAAGCACACGCTTCTTGTAAAACACGCCAACACAGGCATCTTCGACCATGGGACTGCAGGCTTCGCCCTCGACTAGACATCGTTTGAGCTGTGTCAACCCCACTACTGAGAAGCAAAGTAAGAATCCCGACGATCTGGCTAACGTGAAGCAGATCCCATCGGTATTACCCAATTACATCCACAAGAAGTGCGCAACTAGAGGGAGGAGGCCGCTAAGACCACAGTGCAAAGAATTATATCCCTTGCTTTAGAATGTAAGCAACTAAGTGACAGGAGTTGTTATGAGGGAAAAAATATCTATGGCAAGGGTGAACCACAAAAGATAGGTATGACTGCAGAAATCTACTCAATTCCAACATATGCTATATAAACCAATGTGCAAGTGAGATAAGAAAGAGACCTACCTTGTTCCAACATTTGTAGATGTCCACCATTGAGCACTTCGAGTCAAAGATTTATACCTGCGACAAGTTATCAACAAAACAATAGAGGAAGCATATGGTGATAATATAAGAAGTTAGCACATTAGATAGCATAATCCATTAATAAACATTACAAACATGCCCATGGATAATAATCATATATTTGCAAGATATCAATAGGACGGGAAAGGTGTATTTCTATTAATGAATGATCAATAGAAGTGACAACATTAAATATTTCCTTGTTGGCACGGTTCGAAACCAAGAAACCAGGTTCCTTCCAACTGGGCCTCCGCCACTTCAATCCTCCATCAAAGGCAAGCTCATAGAAGGGAGACAATGAGGTTCTCTCAACAATAGGGAAAGATCTTGGGGGTTGAACACTGTGTTCAAACTTGAGGAACAAAGGGATGCAGACTCAATATGAAGTAGTTTCTCCAGAGTAACTTTTCTCTTAAAGTTGAATGTTTTCTCCTCTTTTCCATAGCTCGGAATTGTGCTTTTATAGCCTTCAAAATGTAGTTGAAGGGTCGATTCAGAACGTTTCCATTATGTGGAAGGCCAAGGATCAAAGATCTCCTATCGTGACATGGAAACCCGACTTTATTTTTTTATTTTCTGGCACAAATCCCGATGTATGCAGGTTGTAGTGGAGTAGCCTATGCATACACATGTTGTATAGTAGATAGGGCATGTATATGTATAAAAATGTATATTTTTAGCTTTGGATTCATCAAAAGGGGATGCAGATTCTACATAGGGAAATGGAAAAAGGCCCTCTATGCAGGATAGCAATGGTGAGGAAAATCTTGCTATAACAGATGCCCCCTAATGTGTGATATTAAAGGAGTATCTGCGATGGTCAAAATCCATTATAAATAACCCATAAGTGGAGTGGTGTAAACCCAGCTGGAAAGACTAGTTTCTCATTACATTTTGTGTTGAATTTACATACATGGTTGCCAATAGAATACAATGCAGATCCTTGTGGAAAATATACCAAATAAGCGTCTGTGGCCATGAATAGGCAAATACAGATGTGATTATATGCCAAAAGCTGTCATAATCATGAACAAGGCCCAGTAGAACCAGTCTCAAAACCGATCTGAAGATATCTGTATACAATGTAGTATAATCTGATGTCCCATGATTACTGAAGTCAAATAAGTGTTGGTCCAATGAAAGGGAAGAAACATCTGAGGAAAGTTGGGGCCACATAGTGATGTCTTCAAGTCTTCTACACTATCTACCAAGGGTGAAAGTCTACATCATGTGAATAAAGGAGTTGAGGTTGAACACAATGAGACATCGTTTGATTATCAGTCATTGAGGTATACCGTTAACAAACACGAGACAACCTACCAGTAATAAAAGTAGGTATCAAGGCACCAAGCACATTCCTACAAGTGTGAATAAAGGAGTCGGTGTCAAAAACTTGAGGAATCCATTGATCAGGAGACATTGATGTATTTCCATTTGTCAATGGCGAGAGAGCCTACCACTAATGACTGCAAGCCTCAAGGTACTCATAAAACTCTAGGTCCCATATCCAGAATAAATGAGTTGAAGTCGATGGAAAGAGACCCGCTGAAAGGAGAGCATTAATTCATCTCTCATCAATCAACATGAGGAACAAAGAAGGAGCTTCATAATTTGGTGGAGATCAGACGAATAACATGTTCATGAACCAACGACCTTGTGCATCTTTTACGTGTGCCAAATGAAAGTGGTACACAAAAAACACCCTCTTAATAGCAGCCAATGATGAAAACTGCTGACAAAGGCGAGGAAACCACCAATAAGGCTAATGGAATCCAAGACATCGCACGAATCCCAAAGTGTGAATAGATGTATTGCCGTTGAACACAAGGGAAACCACCCAGTCAGTGACCAATGATGAAATGTCGATTGTTGGGTTCAAGGTGACCTACCAATGATAAAAGTATAGCCAGGGTGCATGATAAGACCATAGTGTCATGTGATTTTGAGACAAATTGAGGGTATGGCCGACAGGAAAAGTCAAGAGTTCTGAGGAATGGCCGACACAGGTTGATAGAATTCCTTTGAACAAGAGCATGAGACATATGGTAGACTCCGACAACATAGACTCAATGATGTAACTATTAGATGCAGGAGGCATCAATAATGTTCTCTATAGGGACTGGAAGAGTAACCGGTCGATAGAGAAAACTATGTAACGAGATCAGCTTCCTAAGGCCATGCTAAACCAAAAATTATGATGACGCAAGGACTCAATAACTTTGTTCTCTGTTCAAAGGCGACACGACTATTGCCAAATATAATATAGTACTCCCTTCCCGCTCGTATTTTTTTGTTTTTTCATAACAAATGAATGCTATGGTATAGAGGAGGAAACGAGTGTCGCAAGTAAACAAAACTAATTCCAGCAGTGGAACATACCTATGCTCAATGCAAGGAAATGCATGCAGGAGATGGACACTCGGGGTGATGTTCCCTCCAAGGTATAGGGTGTCAAATCACAAAGGATATAAACAAGGCTCTAATTGGTTGAGGATTCACAAACTGCTTAGGCAACAATTTATAACACAAAGCGAGAATCGGCTAAAGGCTCAATACTGCAAGCAAAGGCATGAGATGCAATCACAACTTAACGCCAAAAAATGTCATTTTTTTTATGTCTTTTAGTCTACTTGGTGTGAAAAAAGGGATAAACTTGTGCCAAATAGACGTCTTTTCAAATCCAATTTACGAGTGTGATAAAGACAAGTTCACTCGGTGATATTTTCTATTTTTAGTAACGAGTCAAAAAAGAGATTAACAAAGACTGATGACCTTTCAAATCCAATTTTAATGAGTGTGAAAGGGACAAATCACTCAACATTTTTTTTCATTTTTTAGACAAGTTGGAAAAGAGCTTAACTAAGACTCGTTTTTGGGAGTCTGCAGGGAATAAGGTCACACGTGTATGAGTGATAAACGAGGCTCATCATAAATCCATGTATCAAGTTATAATGGACTCCCGATCCTAAGGAAAAAACTCGGCATGGGCACCAAATGACAAAGTGGATCTAACTAGGGGTTCTATGTCACAACAAATGGGTTCGTACCTAAGGCATAAAAAGCGGTGTTTATAGGATAATGCAAAAATATACGATGGAGTGGATACCTATCCTATATGCTAGGTTATGAAAATACTTGCCCGAGGTGATGAATGACCATAATAACGTTGAAATCTGCAAGAAATCTGGGTTAAAACTACAAAATCTAGCTCAAAACCACTCTTGTATTAGTCCATTAGGTGAAAAAATGGCATGAAACTATATAAAGTGGGTAAAAATAGCTTATAAATTGTAATAAAATAAAAAATTACTATACCATTTTGATTTTTTACCCAAATAGTGCAATTTGGACCAAAATAATTCCAAGATTCAAACAACGATTGCGGGAGCATCAGGCAACGGAATCATGAATCATCTGGATCAGGTAACTCTACTTCTCATCCTCTTCAAATTCAGTGGATTACCTATTTGAATTAGGTTCCAATTTTTTAGTTATTGAGGGCATAAAAAGTGGATTTCGGTGTACACGGGCTGGCTTTGTTTAGGTTGCGTATACGACGAGGTATACGCTACTGTGTGAACCACAGGGGGCATATATCGAGCCCTACATGTGAATGTGTGCAAAGGAAGCCACATACAAGAATACAAATGACAAAAAAGGAGGGTTCTAACTCAAAATTTGGTTTTTCCTTTGTAGGATGGTTCTTGAATGGAGAGAGAGAGAAAATGAGGAGGTTGATGCAGTTGTGGATCGAGATCTGGTGGCTCAAGAGGCTCTAAAAATATGTGGTTTGTATAAATTTTGGGCTCTCAAAGGAATGAGGGCCCAAGTGAGGTTGTTGGAGATGTTGGTGGGTTACCGGGACCCTAGTAGTGAGAGCTTTATGCTCGATCGAAAACCATTGAGGATCAAAGTAGAGGACATCTACTTCTTGACTGGTCTATCACGCCGAGGAGAGGTTATAAACCTCAAGTCATGCAAAGCAGGGAGTGGGATGAAGATCAAGGAGTATATCGATTCCCACTATGTAGCGGGGACTCCCAAGGTGGAAAGTTAAATCCCTATTTGGGCAATAAATAACCTCAGCCTGAAGATATTTATGCTTATATTGACCAGGATCACAGGTTCAACTTTGTTGCACCAGGCATCGAGGCTGCTCATGTTTTATGCAGTAGAGTGTGCGAGACCCACTGTCTATGACTGGTGTACCTCGATGTTGACCAATATGAAAGGTCAATTGACAGAGTGAAAACAAGGGGGTAAGTGAAACTTCGGGTTTGCCTCCATTCTTTGCAGTTTTTTTTTTGAGTGGGTTCTAGGTCTAGGACATAGAGTGGAGATCCTTCCTAGAGGACCGCACAATCCAACCATGGTGTGGTAGATCGAGGTCATGAGACGACAGGGGGGAGGTAGGGTGCCAACACCCTACAACGAAGATTTTTTCTTCTGGTGGCAACGAAAAGTAATCTCTATGGATGACTATCCCTATGCAGGGATCAAATTTAGAGAAGATCTAGATATTCCACTTCTACCAGGGATTGCCTACGGTGACATAGGTAAAATGTTTTTAAATATTTCATTTTTTTGTACTTTTGTATTATGATACAAAAATATTTTTGGGTGGTGTTTAAGTATTAACTAGACACTTGTGTGATGTAGACGTGGGTCCACGATGGTTGGAGGTGTTACCTCAACATCGACAGAGGAAATAGGGGGATGAGGTGGCGGGAGGAGAAGCTGAGAGAGTCCTACAAAACATACAGGGAAACCTATCTCGTTTGACTCAGAGGATTCCAATGGTTCAGGTAGAGGATCTACCTGAAACCATGCAATGACAGGTGGTTGGTGTACCTAAATCATGGGTACGGCTCTTTCGACGTCTCGCAAACGCCGTGGTTTGCTATCATAAAACAAATCTGACGCCACATGTGTAGATGTCGTGGGATATGTATACCGGATGTGTATGTGTATTGAGGGTTTTAGCCCCAATTTTGTAATATAAACGCCATATTTTTTTAAATATATAAAAAAGGATCTTCGTCTTTACTTATTTTTTACAATGTGTACACTGGTTTGATGGTTTTCTTTGCTTTATTAATGTGACAAATGCCAATCTAAAACATAATTAGCTGTAACACCCTGTTTCCCCCAGATTGTAAATATAACTGAACTGGCCAAGGACTATGGAAAAACTCATAAGTATGAATATGTGATGTAAATGGACCTGCAGGAAGAGGTCAATGAATGTAAATGACAGTTTGAATTTATTGCAGAACTGCTGAGAGGGGATGTGCGGAAAAGAGACCACGATGGTTGTGGAAGGCACCTGAAAAAGGGGCGTTAACTTCCACCAAGAATTAAAAAGACCGTATTTGGACTCCACTGGCCCGGAGAACCAAAAGCAGCTCGCTATCCCTGAAATAAATGCCTTGCAGGCTGGTAGGTTGATGGCTTGATGAGGGATGGGGAGGTGAAACGCCTATCCGTAGGGCCATCATGACTGACCAGCGCAAGGGTAATCGTGCCACATGCAACCTCGCGAGAGGATAAGGTGTATGGCTGAAACAATTGAAGGGGGCAGACGTGAGGGGAACTCTGGAATTTTTCTACGCAGAGTGAGTGATCGCAGGAGGAAGGATTGTAACCTTCGCTCCTGGGAACTGGCCGACAGAGAGATGCAGGTCTCAGGACATCGTGGTCTCAGCTCGGGGGTGGCTAGTGGTAAATCCATTAGGAGTCACTACGCCTACGGTTGGGTGGAAACGAGCACCCCTCTCAGCAGTTGCTTCCATTACTGAAGTTATTTTGATAAGTATTTTTCTTATATTGCATTTTAACAATTATATGCTGTCACATATGCTCATAGACTTGTGTAATTGTAAATATTTCCTGTGTAAGAATATCTGTGCAGAAATTGATAATGAAGAATAGATATTGGCTCATAGAGCTGTGAAATTGTAAATGGTTTCAGCATGAGATTTCCCGCGTAGTGATGGATATGAATGAGTTGATATATTCTTAACACCGAGTAAACCATGCAAGACTTACGTAGATAAAATGAAGCCAACCATGCCCAGCCGTTCACGGGAAGTGGTTTTCCTTTATCCTCTTCCGGAAATGCCCCAGTAAGGATCTCTTCACAAGGATTTCCTCCTCGGAAAGGTTCACCAAGAACCCAGAGTAAGGACTCGAACGCACATGCCTTATTAACCCTGCATGAGGAAGAACGATTCAATTCAGGTTCCAAGGTAGTAGTGTTGTGAGAAGTGACAAGTCGATGGATGAGATCTCGTCGGAGGAACCATAGTCATTCACGACCATTAGATTGACGAAAGTAACACAAGCGTTACATGCCTTTCCCTCTCTCATCGTGAGCAACGAGAAATTGGGATCGTAAGTCCCAAGACCCAAAAGAACGAATCTGGACCGTTAGACCTCGGTTCACATTACCCGTTAGCCGTTGGATCCGGAGAAGCTGTGCAGGAGTTAAGCTCAATGGTAGGTGCGCGAGGAAGTGATTTGAGCCATTAGATCTGGAGTAGAAATCCCGTAAACCGTTCCATCGGGAAGAGTTGCACTGGAGCTAAACTCTAGTGTGCAGAGGAAGAGTCCTAGCCGTTGATCTCAGAAGGACACGTGTCAACATCCCGGAGAAGTCGTCGGGATAACAGGGTCATCGGGGTTTTGTTGAGTCTGATAATCAGGGCCTTGTGGTTCTCAAAATCCCGAGAATATATCCTAGCCGTTGATCTCGGCAGGACACGTGTCGGCGTTCTGGGAGGCATCGGGATTTCACTCATCGGAGATTTTAGGAGTGTAGAACCGTTCCACAATGAAATCGCGATACGCGATTTCCCGATCGAATCTGGACTGTCCATTATGCATGACGCGTGTCAGGAGATCCGAAGGGGGATCGGGATATTTGCCATCGGGAAATCGGCATTCCCGTGGACAAGTGCTCGGGGAAATCCAAGTGAAAACCCCGACAAGATCTGAGCCGTCCAAACAGTAGGGACACGTGGCAGAGGATCCCA
>ML783228.1:42328-66437 GCA_009831015.1 Picea engelmannii | reverse complement strand
ACTCATAAGTATGAATATGTGATGTAAATGGACCTGCAGGAAGAGGTCAATGAATGTAAATGACAGTTTGAATTTATTGCAGAACTGCTGAGAGGGGATGTGCGGAAAAGAGACCACGATGGTGGTGGAAGGCACCTGAAAAATGGGCGTTAACTTCCACCAAGAATTAAAAAGACCGTATTTGGACTCCACTGGCCCGGAGAACCAAAAGCGGCTCGCTAGCCCTGAAATAAATGCCTTACAGGCTGGTAGGTTGATGGCTTGATGAGGGATGGGGAGGTGAACCGCCTATCCGTAGGGCCATCATGACTGACCAGCGTAAGGGTAATCGTGCCACACACAACCTCGCGAGAGGATAAGGCATATGGCTGAAACGATTGAAGGGGGAAGACACGAGGGGAACTCTGGAATTTTTCTACGCAGAGTGACTGATCGCAGGAGGAAGGATTGCAACCTTCGCTCCTGGGCACTGGCAGATAGAGAGACGCAGGTCTCAGGACATCGTGGTCTCATCTCGGGGATGGGTAGTGGTAAATCCATTAGGAGTCACTACACCTACGGTTGGGTGGAAACGAGCACCCCTCTCAGCAGTTGCTTCCATTACTGAAGTTATTTTGATAATTATTTTGCTTATATTGCATTTTGACAATTATATGCTGTCACATATGCTCATAGAATTGTGTAATTGTAAATATTTCCTGTGTAAGAATATCTGTGCAGAAATTGATAATGAAGAATAGATATTGGCTCATAGAGATGTGAAATTGTAAATGGTTTCAGCATGAGATTGCCCGCGTAGTGCTGGATATGAATGAGTTGATATATGCTTAACACCGAGTAAACCATGCAAGACTTACGTAGATAAAATGAAGCCAACCATGCCCAGCCGTTCACGGGAAGTGGTTTTCCTTTATATGCTTCCGGAAATGCCCCGGTAAGGATCTCTTCACAAGGATTTCCTCCTCGGAAAGGCTCACCAAGAACCCAGAGTAAGGACTCGAACACACAGGCCTTATTAACCCTGCACGAGGAAGAACGATTCCATTCAGGTTCCAAGGTAGTAGTGTTGTGAGAAGTGACAAGTCGATGGATGAGATCTCGTCGGAGGAACCATAGTCATTCACGAGCATTAGATTGACGAAAGTAACGCAAGCGTTACATGCCTTGCCCTCTCTCATCGTGAGCAACGAGAAATTGGGATCGTAAGTCCCAAGACCCAAAAGAATGAATCTGGACCGTTAGACCTCGGTTCAAATTACCCGTCAGCCGTTTGATCCGGAGAAGCTGCGCAGGGGTAGGCGTGCGAGGATGTGATTTGAGCCATTATATCTGGAGTAGAAATCCCGTAAACCATTGGATCAGGAAGAGTTGCACCGGAGCTAAACTCTAGTGTGCAGAGGAAGAGTCCTAACCGTTGATCTTGGAAGGACACGTGTCAACATCCTGGAGAAGTCGTCGGGATAACAGGGTCATCAGAGTTTTGTTGAGTCTGATAATCGGGGCCTTGTGGTTCTCGAAATCCTAAGAATATATCCTAGCCGTTGATCTCGGTAGGACACGTGTCGGCATTCTGGGAGGCATCGAGATTTCACTCATCGGAGATTTTAGGAGTGTAGAACCGTTGCACAATGAAATCGCGATACGTGATTTCCCGATCGAATCTGGACCATCCATTATGCGTGATGCGTGTTAGGATATTCGGAGGGGGATCGGGATATTTTCCATCGGGAAATCGACATTCCCATGGACAAGTGCTCGGGGAAATCCAAGTGAAAACCCCGACAAGATCTGAGCCGTCCAAACAGTAGGGACACGTAAGAGAGGATCCCAGAGAGTCGGAGTTCGGCATATCGGGGTTTTCGAATACATAGAACCCTTGCCATCCAGAATCGCGATCCGTGATTTACCGACAAGATCTGAGTCATCCATCTGAGGGACAGGTGTCGGAGATCAAGGCGCTATCGGAGTTTGACGCATCGGAAAATCAGAGTTTCCAAGGACATGGAATGCTCGCAACAGGAAATCATGATCCACGATTTCCCAACAGGATCAACACCGTCCATTAGCGAGGACGCATGGCGAGAGATCCGAGGGTGTCGGGGTTCGGCATATCGGGGATTTTAAGGACTTGAAACCCTTGCACTTCGAAACCGCGATATGTGAATTTCCGACACGATCATAAGCCTTTGATCCAAGGGACACGTGTCGAGTATCCGGGAGAATCGAGAATCGGGATATCGCGAGTCCCGGGTATAGGTGTGTTGTGTCACCGCAAATGCCGAAACCCCGATGGAAGATTATACAGCTGCAGTTGTATGGTAAGTTGTCACATGGACCATGGTATAGCCAAGGGGGCTAGCCAGTGTAAAGGCGCGTCGAGAGTCCAGGGGACTTGTGCGCCATGACAGTGAAAGGCGCCAAACCCCGACAAGAATTAAGACTGTGGTCTTGTGAACGTGGTGGTCGTATTGACCAGGACTTAGCTCGGAAAGCCAATACGCTAGGAGTGCATCGGGGATCGGAGGATCAGGATTTCCAGGTACATATGCACCTCGGCACCGCAAACTCCGAAACCCCGACGAGAAGCTGTCGTATGGTCATATAGAAACAGGTCGTATGGACCAGAGGCTTAACCAAGCGGGGCTGAGGAAACCAAAGGGGCGCGTCGAAAATTCATTCCATCGGTGATCAGGGATTCGAGAGGACAGGGACCCTCGACACCGCAACCTCCGAAACCCCGAATCCCGATATTGAACCAGGGATTGGCATTGTGCAAGTGCAGGTTTATGGAGATTTCTCATGTGTGGGAGATTAATTCAAAAAAAACAATTAATTTACGATAGTGGGTGTGTTACATTAGCATAGGCATCAGATACATGATTAGCAGTCCTAGGAATGTGATAATATGTGATAAAATAAATATGTCGTTCTAAAAGACGTACCCGTAAGAATTGTCGAAGTAAAATAGGATCACGCACACGGTAACGACCGTTCAACTAACATACTACTAATTGGGAATCTAGGCAAACCTCTAAAGAGCGAATATTATGTGATATAACATCGCGCAAAAGTTCTATGATGATGCTATATTATGCCACATTATTCGTGGATGGCCCTAGGCATACGCCACATGAAGACACCAACAAACCCTCGGGTGAGTAAATCACCCAAGCGACGAAAGCTAAGTTCTGTGTATGATGATCAAGGATGATTTTAAGGATGTAAATTTATTTTAAACTATAGAAACCTTGAGGAATTTTACTAATCCTTCATATGCCAACTATAAATGATTGGCTATATTTTTGTAAAAATATTCAAATTTCTAAGGATTTTATATAGTTTTTATAAAATTTTGGCAATTTTTAAGGTAAAATAATTTTATCCTATAGAATTTGCGTGAATTATTTTTAAAATAGTGAATCTCTTTTTTGGAAAAACCATGTAAAATTAACCCATGAGCGAAATTTAGCCCCTAAAATCATCCCTGATCGACTGGCTCCATCTACGAATCCTAGGTAGACCGAAGACTCCATTGACATCTGTCAATCAAGGGAAAACTCGATAAGCAAGCCAAAGACAAAAAGAAAGGAAAAATATATGTATATACTGTTATAGGATAAATCGGTAGGTGTGGACACTAACTGATCTTCCTAGATCCACCTAGATCTAGAACAAAACACACTAGAACATGACGTTTTCCTTAAGTTTTAGATATTGAATTTACTAACTAAAGAGGGATAGGTGACATACCATTTAAACACCACTTCCTCTCGCCATCGCCATCCTAGCTCCGTTCCAACGCTCATATAATGATGATCCTGCAAAAGAATGCAACCAACCAAAGTGATAGTAATAGCATAAACTCAATATAAACCTATGTATGTGATCAAGGAATCATACAATAAAACACAACAAGATTTATAGGAAAGAATCATATTACTGTATCATATTAAATGTGAAAGAGATATTACAACCATGGCCTTGATGTCGTAAGGTCCCTTCCAATTGTCCTTCGTTCCCCACACACTTCTTGCTCCAAGGATTTTGAGACCATGGATCTGATAGCTACTCACAATCTATCTTGACAAAGCAAATCTCAAAGCCACTCTAACCAAGCTAACAATCCCAAGCCAAAAACAACTAACTTTCTCTATGAGAGCTCCTCTCATTTTATAAGCTGAAGAGGATAAGGTGAGGAGGTTAGGACGATCCCACTAAATCATGAAAGCGAGTAAGATCCAAACCATTCAGATGCCACCTCACCATGGAAGTTTCTCCTTCTAGAAGCATTGAGAAGATGCTCGTTTTTCCCATGTATGAGCATTCTCGCACCCTTCTTATATAGCAACCTGTGAACCTCTCGCAACCTAGCTATGGTGAAACCTGTGAGAATTAGGCATTCTCGCACCCTAGCCATAGTGCGGCATGCGAAAATCATCTTTAATAGGGTTTTCATAAAGGAAAATGCAACTTCTTTTCTCAAGAAAACTTCTTCTCCCTTCTTTCTTTAGGAACTTAGGCCACTAACCCCTCTGAAGACTACAGAAAGGTTTACATTATTAACGGTCATAGGGATAAAGAAGATAATGGGTAACATATACACTAAGTTACATTAGTATACAAAGAGTTCTGCTCAAGCCTAGGGCTCAAGTGTAATATCTTTTCAAGTAGAACCCATTTCTGGGCTCGGCCAACACATTCCCTTCATAATATTCTAACTCATAGGCTCCTTTTTCTATAACCTGTCGCACGATATAAGGACCGTGCCACATGGGTTTAAACTTGCCTACCCCCAATGGTTCTTTGGCTTGGTCATATAAGAGGACCAAGTCACCCTTAGCATATAATCAAGGACAAACAAACTTGTCGTACTGGACCTTGACACATTTTTTGTTTGCCTCGATAGCCGTAAAGGCATCCCGATGTTGCTCGTCAAGACTCTCTAGGTGCACAAGGCGTCGCTCTAGATCTGAAGTGTCAGGTAGGAGCGTGACTGCCAACTTAAGAGAAGGAATTTCAAATTCAATAGGAAGAATCAACTCCACACTGTGCACTAAATGGAAAGGGGAAAAACCAGTGGCAGTATTAACCGTGGTTTGGTATGCCCAAAGTGCGAGATACAACATGATGTGCCAATCGAACTTGCTCTGACTGACAACCTTTTGCAAGATGGTCTTGAGAGACTTGTTGACGGCCTCTACTTGTCCATTTTCCTGGGGGTAATAAGGAGAGGAATTGCCATGTCTAAACCCCAACTTAGATGCTAGTTCAACCATCATTTCATTCTGAAAGTGACTACCATGATCATTAACAATCTCACTCAGGATACCGAACTGGGCGATAATTTGATTGAATATGAAGAAGGAAGCAGTCTTCCCATCATATTTTACGATAGGCATGGATTCGGCCCACTTAGTAAAGTAGTCGATGATCACGATAATATGTTGATGCCCCCCAACCAAAGTTGAGTTGCAATCTACGAAATCTACCCCCCACTTGGTGAAGGGATCGACAATAATGACTGGGTGAAGAGGGTCTATATGCGAGCGCATTTTCCGAGTGAACACCTGGTAGGGATGACACTTCTTAATTGCTTCCATACAATCTTTAAAGATAGTAGGCCAGAAATAACCGACTCACAATATTTTTTGGGTTGTCGCAAGCCCGAATAGGTGACCACCACAAGCCCCTTTATGGAAATCGTTTAGGACTGACTCTGCTTCTTCGTGAGTTAAACAATGACGCAATATATTATCTATTCCTCAGCGATATAAAGTGTCACCGATGATGGTATACTTCTTAGCTTGGTATCTAATATGTTGTCGATCATCTCACAAAAGATGTTGAGAAAACTTCAAGGTCTGAAGATAGAGAACAATGTCTCCATACCAGGGGTTAGATGATGAGACAAGGAAAATGTGTTCTCCCACAAATGAATCAACATGGATAACATCCTCATCTAATCGTGGAAAATCATATATTAATTCTGCAAAGACTAGTGATTTCTTGGACTTTGTTGAAGCGAAGTCGAGATCAAATTCTTGTAAAATGACAATCCATTTATTATATTTCTCCCCTATGATACACCTGGTGAGGATGTATTGAAACGGATTGACATCGGTAATCACAGTACTCTTGCAAATAAATATATAGTAACGTAAAAATTGGACTGCGTGAATGACAACCAAAGCTAGCTTTTCAACGTGAGAGTAATTAAGCTCACGACTGACTAAGATAGTAGATGATGTGCTCATGGAGCTCATCATCCTCCTGAACTAGAACCATACCAATCATCTCTTCAGACGCAAAATATAAAGAAAGTAATCTCTACTGTAATCGAGAGACTTCGGCAGAGGGGCCGATACCAAGGCTTTCTTCAGAGCATCGAAAGACTCCTGGGCTCGCTCATCCTAGATAAAAGGGGTGTCTTTATTCAAGAGGCACATGAAACCCTTAGTGATATTGGCATAATTCACTATGAACCGACGTAGAAATTTATCTTTCCCCTGTAAGCCTTGAAGTTGTCCAATCGTGCACGGGGGAGTCAATTGAAGTATTGCCTCAAACTTAAGAGGATCTACCATGATCCCGATCTGGGAAACTAAAAATCCCAAAAGATGACCAGACTTAACGTAGAAGATGCATTTGTGAGGGTTCAACTAGATTCTATAGTAACTACATCTTTCAAAAACAAGATGAAGGTGTAACGTGATCCACTCTCTTGCGAGAGTGAGTAGCAAGATCATCAAGGTAGGCTTCGACTATGTGCTTAAAATCATGAAAAGAGAAATTCATGGCACATTGGAAGGTTGCTCTAACGTTTTTAAGGCCAAAGAGCATTTTCTGGTATGCAAAAATACCCCAAGGACAAATCAATGTCGTCTTGTGTTGGTCCTCAGGTTTGATTTGGATTTGGTTATACCCTAAAAATCCGTCCATAAAATAAAATATCTCGCTTCCCACACATTCATCAAGAATCTGATCGATGAAAGGTGTGGGGAAGTTATCTTTAGGACAAGCCTTATTCAAGTCATGAAAGTCCATACATAAACTGATGGTTCCTTGGTTTTTATTCACAGGAACGAGGTTGGATACCCATTCAGTCAAGGGAACCGGGTAGATGAGGCCAACATTAATTAGCTTCTCTACCTCTGCCTTAATAGCATGGGCCTTCCTAGGATTTACAGTTCTAGGACGTTGTCAAATAGGTTTAACATCTAGATAAGTTCTAGTCTCATGTTCGACAATAGGAGGGTAGATTCTTGGCATCTCTTCATATGACCAAGCAAATACATCTCGAAATTATTTAAAGAGTTCGGTGTAGATCAAAATTTATTCTAGCGAACAATCTGCACCTATATTCACGTTTTCAACCTTTCAAGGGGTACGAGAGATATCGATCGAGACGGTAGGATAAATACTCACCATGTTTCCTTCGTCATAAATGTCATGCATGTCAAGTGGAACTACGACGTGATCGACCATCTCACTCAAAGTAGACCGAAAGTCATCTTGCTTGATTCTTTCAAGACTTGGGAGAAAATAAGATCAATGATGCATATCATCCCAAGGTATATTGGAACCATTCATGGCTTTGAGTATGTCTTCGTCTGAAGGCAAAGTCTCATCTAGTAAATCATGTGAACAATACAACGAGGTGGCCCATACAGGCCTAAGAACAAGATCCTCCTCATTTGTCGACGAGGTAACGGGATCGGGATCGGCGGAAGAGCCAAGAACAACTTGATACACAATCTCTACTGCCGATAGTGGCATGGCCATGCCAACATGCGATTGACCTTCACAAGAAGAAGTTGGGTAAGGTAGGGTCCATGGATCACAAAAATAGGAAGTGAGAAAAGGAATGGACCTCTTTGTCGAAGTAGGCCTACTAGACATGGCGTAAACGTGGTGATTCGGTGTCGAGAAGTTGAAAGTACCCATAAGGGAAGAATACATTCCAACACTGATATTCTCAGTTGCCGGCTGATAATTGTCGACCACAGGGATCGATGGTCCGACAGATTAATTAGGACTATACTACACAAAGGATAACTGGTTGATGGTCACGATATTCCCTTGATGAGGAAAACAAAGCATACGGAAGACATACGATACGACAATGACCATAGCATAGGTCCAATTGAGACCTAGTAACATGTTATAATCAAGAGGTGCATCAACTACCTCTACCTCCATGTCTACCGTCTTCCCACCTAACTAGACCGGAAAGGCAGGGAGAATACCGTGAGGGCAGAAGGAATGACCATCAAATGCAGTCAACATGTTCGATGACTTGGAAAGGTTCAGAGAACCGAGAGCTTTCCAACAGACCAGGGACATCACACAGGTAACATCACCTTCATCAACAACCACACATTTAATGCTATACTTGGAATACTCCACGTGGATTTAGAAATCCACATGGTAAGGTAAGCGAGGCTTCACATCCGTGACATCAAACTTGATAATTTTTTAGCCACTGGGTTCTAGAGCTCCTAAAGAAGAGAGTAAGGCATTCCTCTATGAAGGACACGTCTGGAGTACCTCCAAAGCCAACATCGCACAAGGGGTTTGTCCCAGGTCCTCAATAATAGAGTAGTTATGGGTGGCTCTAGTGTTAGGATTGTGGGTAGAGCGCTTAAGTACTCCTTTCGAAATACGAGGTGGTGGCTCTGGTTTCTCAATCTATAAGTTCATGTTCGGAGGGGGAGGGGGAGCTTCTAGACTAGAGTTAGCTTGCAAAGAGCTATAATATTGAGATCGAGTGGCTATATTGATTTTCACATCGACCATATTGATACATATGTGATCACCATCTTGCGACGGTGGGTTTTGACTCCCATCGAATGCATTTCCAGCGTTCAAAGAGCTCAAGGCTAAGTGATGGTTATGTGGAAATGGATTCATCAACATAGTGGGCGGTAGATTCAAAAGCCTCGCAACCTCCATGAGTTTGGGGCATAAATGCATAAGGTGGTCATCGATACAAAGTTTACAAGGAAACTTCACCTTATGTTTCTCTTTCTTGCCCTCTCCAACATTATCATTCAACTTCCCATTATTATCTTTGTCCTTGGGTTTATTACCATTTTTCCCACCCTTATGATTGTTTTGACCTTTCCTTTTATTCCCATCTGGTCGTTGGTCACCATTTGGGTTTTTCAACAATTGCACGGAATGTACATCCGTCGACTGAGTGGGGTTGGAAGACACAAACGAAGTTGGTCCTCCACCAGACTAGTTTAGAGACAAAGTCTTCAAGTGGATCATCATGAGTTTGTGGACTTTACATTGGAGGAACCTACAATGCCATTGGCATGAGTTTCGGGTTTTTTCCTAGGGTCATAACTTGACCATGATGCTTCTAGAAGAAGGTGATATAACATTCCAGACTGAGCATATATCAAATCTAACTGCTGGGATCTAAAGATAGTTTCTTCCTCAGTGGTGACCCCGGAAGTAGCAGCTTCTTTCGAGATAGGAGGGTGCAAAGAATTTAGGAACCATTATAAGAGAAAGGCCAGGGGTATAGGAGTCTTAATCAACCTCTTCCATCTATGCCACTCGTAGATATGATCCGAGATATGAGTGGCAGTGTACTGGCATAAATTCGACAAAATTTCAAGGGCAACATCATAACGAATGGGCAATTAAAAGTGGTGAAGAAAGACCATCACCAACTAATTAAATGACCCATATGTCCCCCTAGGTAGCTCAATATACCATTGTGAAACAACTCCAATGAGAGTGCGTTGAAACAATTGTAATCTAATAGAATCGTTGTTAAGGGAATTCAATGAACACCAGAGGTGAAAGGTAGTGACGTGATCACCAAGGTCCTCTCCATTCTTTCCTTCAAACTTTGGGATGTCCGAAGGAAGTTTGGTGGGGATAGGGAGCCATGTGGGATCATGACTCATAGGGTCATTCATTAGTTTAGACAAATATGGAAGATTAAGCGTTGTTGTCCCTTGACCAAGTTTTGAGGATACTTGGTCATGATTGACCATTTTTGGGGACTTCAACAGGCCGTCAAAGGAGGAATGCAAGATAAATGTTAGGGTCCTAACCCGCACATAGGTAGAACAATATATTCAGATGTAATAAAGGTCAATATTAATAAGGCCTTTCAATAAAATATAATAAGGCGGATGTAAGAAGACCTAATAGAAGCTTTCGCTTCTAGAGGATCTTCTTGTAGATGCTTCTGTTCATAGAAATATTTAGTATAAATAGGAGTCGAGGGTATGAGAACCCTAGCTTGGAGATTATTGTAATAGAGCGCTGCTCGACTGGAGGTTGCCTCCTCGAAGAGGCCCATGAACATTGCTTTCTGAATCAAAGTTCTATTTTTGTTGTTGTTCTTATATCATTTATGTGTTATTGTGGAGATTATGCTGGTTATATTACTGCTATTCTTCCATTTCTAGCATTTTATTTCTGTTCTGCGTACTTTTTATATCTGGTATATTACAAGTGGTATCAGAGCACTTTCCTTGGTAGAAATTGTGGGTAATTTTTTTTTTTCAGGGTAGAGACATATTCCGGTGTCTTTAAGCCACAGAGATATGTCGTTACGAGCATAAACCCGTGGTTGAGGGATTCATACATGTAGGAAATACAAGTGGTTCTTAATCACACATATGTTGTCCACCCTTGTAACCGATGTTGGGACCCCATTATTTGAGACCTATTTTATTGGATTCACCTCTTCTCCCTTATCACCTTCATACATATCATTTTTCAGCAAAAACATTTTGACCCCACTCGCCCCTTTTTGGTTCCCTCGTCCTCATGGCCCATACCCATAGCCAAGAATTGGAAGCTCGCTTCAATACCTTGCAATCTAGTCTCATCAATACCCAACAATAAGTGAAACAACTCAGTGCCAATGTTGCAACCATCAATACAACCATGCAATCCTCAATGGAGGAAGTCAAACAAGAGCCGACCACCCAGCTTGAATCTTTCTTTTCATCACTCTACACCAAAATGAATATCCCTACAGATAACCCTTCCTCTGACTCACCCCCACATATTGACGGTGAACATTCTTCTCATTTCCATAACTTTCAACATGATCTACGCCTTCTGCGGGTGGATGTGACCAAATTTGATGGCTCAGACCCCATTGGTTGGGTAACCCAAATGGAACATTATTTCTCTTTATACGGCATTACAGATGACTTGGCCAAACTCTGGTATGGTGTTCTCCATCTAGATCAAGAACATTGGCAATGGTGGCAATGGAGAAAATCTTCTCGTCAAGGGTATATTGCTTGGACACACTTTGTGGCTAAGCTTTATGAATGCTTTGACACTGAAACCAACCATTTGGGTTGTTTGACAAAGTTGAAACAATCAGGAACAATGAAATACTTTATAGCTCCCTTTGAGAGCCTGGATTTCCGAACAGAGGGCATGAGTGATGCCTTTTTTTGAGAGTGTTTTATCAGTGACCTAAAGGATGAGATTCGGGCCCATGTCCTCATGGATCGACCTTCGAGTTGGGTGGAGGCTACAAAAAGAGATAAATAAACAAAACAGGTTGTATTGTCTCAAAACAAAAAACCCTCCTTTATACCTCGCCCTAAAACCGTAAATCCCACTACTCCCTCCGCCTCACTACTAATGCCTTTTTTTTAGAGTGATTTATCAGTGGCCTAAAGGATGAGATTCGGGCCCATGTCCTCATGGTTCAACCTTTGAGTTGGGTGGAGGCTACAAAAAGAGATAAATAAACACAACATGTTGTATTGTCTCAAAATCGAAAACCCTCCTTTATACCTCGCCCTAAACCCGTAAATCCCACTACTCCCTCCGCCCCACTAAAGATCCAAAAATTGACCAGGAATGAAATGGTTGAACGCCAACTCAAAGGCCTTTGTTATAATTGTGATGAGAAATATTTCCCGAGACACAAGTGTAAGGAACAAAATCTTTTTATGGCCATCTCTGAGGATATTTCGGAGGAGGATGTTGAAACTCCCCTTGTGTTTGAGTCACCTGAAACCCCTTGACATAACCCCTCCCTCAAACCCTCCCGAAGTAGAACCGATCATTTCCCTCAATGCTCTCACTAGCTTCTCCACTCCCCAAACCCTCAAGTTAATCAGTTACATCAGGCATCGGAAGGTCATGATTCTAGTTGATAGTGGAAGCATCCATAATTTTATTCATCGCCGCATTGCCCAAGAAACTCATTGCTACATCCATGTCGTCAACAATTTCCAAATCCTGATTGCCAATGGTGGTTCCATGAAATGTGGAGGGCGTTGTGAAAATGTGCGTCTCCAAATCAGTGACTACCACCTAAAATCCCATATGTTCTCTTTCTTTCATTGTACCAGATTGGCTCCAAGCCATTCGCCAGGAATTCCTACAAGATCCCAAAAGTTCGCATTTGATCCAACAATTGCAGTCCAATGCTCCAGCTTCCCTGGGGTACTTTTGGCTCCATGATGCTTCGATACAAATATCATTTGTATTTAAGTAAACAATCAAATCTTAAATCCATGGTACTCTATGAGCTTCATGCTACACCCACCGCAGGGGCACTCCGGGTTCACCAAAACCTATGACAGGGTCAAACATTCTTTTTTCTGGGATGGTATGAAACAAGACATCTGTAATTTTGTTACTGAACGTGATGTGTGTCAATGCAACAAGGGAGAAACAGTCAAATATCCAGGCACACTACAACCGCTTTCGATTACACCTTCTATTTGGAAGGATATCTCTATGGAATTTATTACCGGCTTACCCAAATCGGGAAATAAATCAGTCATAATGGTCGTGGTTGATCGCCTTTCCAAGTATGCTCATTTCTGTGCTCTTCAACACCCGTTTACAACATCCACGGTGGCTCAAATTTTCATGGAATAGGTCTTCAAGCTTCATGGCATGCCGCACTCTATTGTTTCTGATCGACCCAACTTTCACAAACAATTTTTGGCAAGAATTGTTCAAGCTACAGGGCACCCGATTGCATCTCAGTACAACTTATCATCCCCAGACTAATGGTCAAACAGAAGTTGTCAACAAGTGTTTGGAAACATATCTGAGGTGTTTTGCCTCTGAAAAGAAAAATCAATGGGCTCAATGGTTACCCCTAGATGAATGGTAGTACAACACTTCCTACCATACAACTACACACATGACTCCTTTTGAAGCGGTATATGGATAGAAACCACCTTTAGTTCTCTCATACTTACTAGGTGCCTCGAAGGTCCAAGCGGTTGACCAAACACTTACAGTTCAAGAGGCTATTCTCCATACACTCAAAGAGAACTTGGTCATGGAACATAATCGCATTAAGCAAAAAGTAGATCAAGGTCGCTCTGAACGTCAATTTGTAGAAGGGGATTGGTTGTTTCTGCGACTGCAACCTTACAAGAAAACTTCCCTCAAGGCCGAGCATTGTCAGAAGCTAGCGCCCAAATTTTATGGTCCTTATATAGTTCTAAAGCATGTGGGACAAGTAGCTTATCAATTAGCTCTTCTTAGTCATTTTAATCTATATCTTGTTTTTCATGTTTCATGCTTAAAGAAGGTGATTGGAACTAGGTGCAAATTCAAACCAACCTTCCCAAGTTAGCTGAAGAAGGATCCATTTGGCCTCAACCAGAAGCAGTTTTGGACCAACGTGAGCATCGCCTGCATCAGAGAACCATCAAGGAAGTGCTAGTCCAGTGGAGAGATACAAATCCAGCAGATGCCACTTGGGAACCAACTACCATTCTGCAGCAATTTCCACATCTCAAGCCTTGAGGACAAGGTTGTTTTTAAGGGAGCGGACATGTTAGGGTCCTAACCTGCACATAGGTAGAACAATATATTCATATGTAATAAAGGTCAATATTAATAAGCCTTTCAATAAAATAGAATAAAGAGGATGTAATAAGACCTAATAGAAGCTTCCGCTTCTAGAAGGATATTCCTCTAGATGCTTCTGTTGATAGACATATTTAGTATAAATAGGAGTCGAGGGTATGAGAACCCAATCTTGGAGATTATTGTAATAGAGCGTTGCTTGAATGGAGGTTTCCCCCTCGAAGAGGCCCCTGAACATTGCTTTCTGAATCAAATTGTTATTTATGTTGATAGGTTGATGAGCTAAGTGCCAGACCTATGTGATTGAAGGATTGTAAGTGCTTTGTGCCTGTGTGAGACTTGCATAGCTAAGTGCAAGTCACTGAAAGAAGTTCTGGGAGACTATGTGTTTATATCTACTCGGGGAAGGAGGATCTAGAGAGCTGTGCAGATCTCCTGTCCTATGCAGAGTAAGGTTTTGATGGCTTTGTGCATGTAACTGATTAATTGAAGACAATAAAGAAGAAGATTTTGTGGACGTATCCCGAGGGTGGGGGTGAGCCACGTAAACACTGTGTTGTTATTCTTTGTTCTTTGCCTTGATGTGTTTATATCTTCCTCTGCTAAGTGCTTTGATAGAGATAGATAAATCTGCTCATGCTTTGTGCTAATGATGTGTAAGAATGATTAGATATGACCTATATGAATTTTCTTAGTTCTTGATCTGCTAGATCTAACCTACCCGTTTATGATAAAGTTCTTAAATACATCAGATCTGAGTAAATGATGTGATGTTCTGTTTTATCTACGCAGTGGAATAGTGGTTGAATATTGAGAACTGTCAGTGCTTAGTGCTTTGTTAAGTACTATAATCACAGATCTATGTCCCAGCTAAGGTTGTAGACATCTAAGTCCTGCAACCACCCCTGCCTCTACCTCAGGTGATACTTCATCTTCTTTGCAGGTGTTTTCGAAAGGGTCGGTAGTTAGGGTTTTGTTGGTGCGTTGTTGTAGCGATGAACCCTGGGTTTTCCCCTGTGCCAACAAATGGTTTCATTGCCGGGACCTGAAACTCTGATTGTTGGGAACAAAAGAAAAAGAGAGGTTCTACGCATAGATATGTTGCTGAAGTGCACATTACCGTACCTGAAACTATGACTACTGGGAACTAAGAAAGGAGAAGATTTGTGCAAATATTTGAATTGGAACCATGAAATCTCTGTGCATATATTTGTCTCCCTAGTACGCGGCATTCTGCTTGACCTGTAAAATATTTGTGCTCTGAGAAAGATAAAAGAGAGAAGTTATGGTTGAAAGAGGTAAGATCTGCAAGCTTTGTGTTCTGAGAAAGATAAAAGAGAGAAGTTATGGTTGAAAGAGGTAAGATCTGTAAGCTATGTTCTCTGTAAAAGTAAGATAAGTGAAATTTTTTGTTTCTAAAGTATGGATCTAGATATGTTTGATAGATTCTATCCTAGATTGAAAACTAGGGTGATAATAGATGAAAGAAGGTTTGATATGATTAGATCTGATAAGAATAGTAAAAAATATGTTATACCTATGCATAGAAAGAATAGTTGGACTAACAAGTGGATGTAGGATCCTAGAAATAATTTTTTGCAGGCCAACTACCTTGATCCTAGCGCAGTACAAAATAAGCTGGGGCTCATTTAAAATAAAGAGAGGATTAACCCTCTGTTACATTTGCAGAAGATAGGGACATCTTGCTAAGGAATTCCTTGGAACAAGACCTACTTGTCTTTGTTGCAAAGCTATGGACCATGAAGTGTTGGATTTCCCTAGAATGATCGCTAAGCTTGAAGGAATGCATCTGAAACAAGAAAAACCTAAGGCAGATCCAGAGGCTAAGGAAGAATCCCAGAAAGAATCAGAGAAAGTATTGCTACATATGAAAGAAATCCTGAATGACCACCAACATGTCAGATTATCATAGATCTTCAAAGAAAAAGAATTCCTTGAAGCAAGAATAGGAGACTTTGACATTGATTGTGTTCTGGATGAAGAAACACATGTGAACATTATGACAGAATGAACTTGGGAACTTTTAGGGAAGCCTGCTATGATTCTATCACTAGGAGGAATAGGATTATTCAGAGGAAAACTGGTGAACCTATGTGGAAAGATCACTCAGATACCTATGAATGCCAATGGAACTTCGACATAAAAATATTTTGAGATTATTAAATTTATTGAGGACAACACCCCATTTACCATGTTACTAGGAAAAACTTGGATTGATAGAGATCAAGCCAGACGAAAGGAAGAAATAGAAGTGTTGGAGCAGAAGAAACAAGAATTAAAATATTTGATGACTAGAAGGATCGCACAATTGATGGAAGAACATGAGAACTGAGCGAAGCTATTTAAATCCAGGGATCTGGGTGTCAAAGTTCCAAGAACATTAGAGGACCCATAGAAGATTGAAGTACCCACCCCAGAAAAAGAAGAGGCATTACCCCTGAATCCTAGGAAAGAATCTCAACAGTGCGAAGTGACTATGTCAAAAGAAGATAAGAATCAAAATGGAAAAAGGAATACCGATATGAAGCTCACTGGAAAGAAGGCTAGAAAACTGAGTAAGAAGTGAGCTAAGATCGAACATTTGTAGAAGGTTCCAGAGGGAACTTCGCAAAAATAAAATTTGCAAAATTGGAGCTTCGTTGGAATATCAGAAAAACGACAAATGGCACTTCGTCGTGGCGAAGCAATATAGTCGTTGGGGGAATTATAACCATTCAACCGATGCTCCGAACGGATCAAAAACAATTTATGGTTCTCCACCAGACCGTTGGACTGTGCTGTAACAGACAGAACAAAGTTAATGAGGGAATCATACTCGTTTCAAGTGAATCGTTGTCGAGTTACCTACTTATTCCATCACGCCATGCACCGAGAACACTTTTTATAACTGAGAGTTTGAGCCCGTAGACTAAGCTTATTTTTCACAGTGATCATTGTGGTGTTGCCATTGATTCCATTGCAGTGTCTAAGTTGATCTTGAACCTGATCTAGTTAATCCCGAGAGTGTATGTCGGACGAGCTTAGTGCTGCAAAGAAAGTTGTTGAAGAAGTTATGATTGACTTGATGAATGAGAGAGCCATGTTGATGTCTGCAGGTGTCCAATATTCATCCACGAGAACAATACAAGCATCCCCATCAACTTCTCGTGGAGATAGACCGTCCTAACCAACAGATGAGAAGCGAACCAAGCACAGGGATGATCTCGCGAATGCTAAATTGATCTCGAGCATACTACTTGCCTATATTCCACCCCAGAGAGGTGCAATAAATCATGACAGTGTGCCCAGAGACTTTGAGTACGCCTTGGTCACTACATGCCTCTCGAAGGGGATACACATAGTTCACGCAGATCAAGAAAAGATTACAACAATGAAGTTTAGCGACTTCAACCTCGGTGACGGGAAGGTCTATAACATTCTTTCCCCACATAAGTACCTAACTAGAACAAACGGAAATAATTCAAAGATCTTCCCTCAGTCGTGGACTATGAACCTCGCGCAGTCCACACTGCTCAATGTCGTGAAGATTCCTCACTTTGAAAGACACTAGGAGGTGAATACCTGTGTAAATTTGTTTCTATATCTTTACCATGGAGGTTATTTGTGGTTAAACCATTGCATAACAGTTTATCTGACGTTGATCAATCGGATCACGGGCTTAAGCATGTAAGGACCCGACCCACATGATTTTTACCCTGGAAAAACCATAGACTGAGCACTAGCACAAAGGATCAAAGAGACATATGGAGATGTCGAGAAATGAACATGAAGCTACAAGGTATTTTCTATCCATAGTGGCACAGTGTGCTTCACCTGTCAATTGATCGCAGGGAAGTTAGTACCAAAGAACCAACCAACCCAAGTCACTTGTTTTGTAGTTGACCTCGCAGGAAAGTGTGCAGAGGGTCTTCAAATGAACTGGGTGAAGTACCTGGTGAACCAATTAGAACTCGACTGTAGAGAAGCCCAGGATCAAGGGTACAAATTTCACTTCAGTTGGCTATTGATCCTGATCGATTTTATTGCCTGGGAGATGCCGGAAGGTGCAACCTTTCCAAACATCGAGCTCTTTGAACCACTTTCCATGAAGTTTAGTACACTTTGGTAATCGAGTGACATGAATAAGCAATGGAAGTCAAATGTCGTGTTCCACACATACTACAATCAGCTAAAGGCAGCCATCCAGTCCGAGCCTTACATGACTCCAAATACTCTACACAGGTTCCGACCTTTGATGAAGTTCAACGTTGATCGACATTTTATTTACATCACAGCGCACGTTGATGGACATAAGAAATAGATGTAGTCATACTACAAACTGATGGAGGAGGACTTGGAGGAGATCACCAAGGAATCGTCGGCATACCTCCTTATTCCAACAGACCCTGCGGAGATATCCGATATTGATAGCCCAGAAACAACGCAGGATACACCCGGACCTAGAAGGACAAAGAAAACTGAAGAGGTTCAGGATTTAGACAGTGCATCCATGAAGACTTCTTCCATCTCACCAGAGCAATGAGGTGATGGTGAAGAGATAGATGGCACAGAAGTCGAACAGAAGAAAGGCAAGGTTACACCGCCTAGAGACAAGGAGGACCCATTGAAGAAAAGGAAGGTACCCTCCCTGAAGCCTTCTTCCCGGAAGAAATCGAGAGCCTCTATGACCAAAATGCAGAATATCCTCACCTCATATGACTTTGATTTTATTATAGTATCCCTGAACGATGCCTCACTGGAGAGAGAAGAGAAACAAGAGACTAAGAAGGAGGCAATGTACAATAGAATCGAGATTGAGCTCCAAGGAGTACAACAAGCACTTCAGTCTAGACGCGTAGTTTCCACTGTACCTCTGTTAGTGGGAACACTAGAAATGGGAGATGAGGTAGCTCAACTCCACCGAATCATTGATACAGTCGAAGCTCACCTTCAATGAGCACAGGAAGAAACAATGCAAGCCACCCAAGCTTTGGCACAAGTATAGGGAGTCCTTCTATAGAAACGAAGTACTACAGAATGGGAAAAGATTGATCTCCAAGCAAAGTGGGATGAAGAAAAAGAAAAACTGCAACAAAGCAAGGAACAATTGCTCACAGAGAAACTCAAAGTAAAGGAGATGGTCAACATAGCACTTCGCTCTGTGACAATCATAGAAGTAAAGACTGAAGATCGAGTTCCACAGTAGGTGGTGCAACTTGAAGAAGTGATCTAGCAGCTACAACAATTCATAGCAGATTTGGAGCTATGCGCAGTACCCGAGACCCCTCAAGATGTAAGAGACCAAAGGGAAGAAACCGCCAAGAGCATAGTTGAAAGGCTCAAGGATCTTACCCTGGAATGTAAGCAACTCACTGATCGCAATTCCCTAACATATGAACAACTCATTGAGAGTCCAGAATTAAGAGCACTAGAGTCACAACTCCAAGAGGCGAAGTATCAAGCCGAAAAGATACAGGTGCAGCTGAAGTCCCCGTAAACTGTGGAAAGAATGAAGAGCTCCGAAGAGAAATGCACCGCACAACAACAAATCCATACGATCCAGAGAAAAGTTATGGAGATAACTCAAAAACTCCAACCTGTGCAAGATAAGGCCTATTAGTTGTTTACAGAGGTAGAAGGCCAAGGAGCAAAGCTAGAGTAGATTCTTAATGCAGCAGAACAATGCCTAGAAGGGCATGTGAACGACGCAGTGATCCAGGAGTTCACTGAGCAAGAGGTCATAGCACAACAACAGGTCAAAGAAGTTTGAGCCAAGATCAAGGCATTCGAGGCAGAACTGATTCGACTAGAGTGACTCGGGATGATTCACAGGTGATTTTTGGGGGCCTATTGGCCCTTGACCAAGTTTTTAGGATACTTGGTCATGATTGACCATTTTTGGAGACTTCGACAGGTCGTCGAAGGAGGAGCGCAAGACGAAGTGGAGATCACAGGATCTCGGCCCCTTTTTGGGTCCTTTTTTGGTTTTGGGATTATGTAACGGGAATGGGATGTTGGTCCATGAGTTTACCCATGTTTAGGCCTATTTTGTAAAGTATAAATAGATGTCTAGGCAATGTAAGGAGATATAGAGAAATTCTATGTGATGTTAGACCGATAGGTTGATGAGCTAAGTGCCAGACCGATGTGATTGAAGGATTGTAAGTGCTTTGTGCCTATGTGAGACTTTGCAGATCTAAGTGCAAGTCATTGAAAGAATTTGTGGAAGATTGTGTGCTTATATCTACTAAGGGAAGGAGGATCTAGCGAGATGCATATATCTCCTATCCTATGCGGAGTAAGGTTTTGATGGCTCTGTGCATTTAACCGATTAACTAAAGACAATAAAGAAGACGAGTCGGTGGACATATCCCCAGGGTGGGGTGAACCACGTAAACACTGTGTTGTTTTTCTTTGTGCTTTGCCTTGATGTGTTTATATCTTCCTTTGCTAAGTTCTTTGATAGAGATAGATAAATCTGCTCATGCTTTGTGCTAATGATGTGTAAGAATGATTAGATCTGAACTATATGAATGTGCTTAGTGCTTGATCTGCTAGATCTAACCTACTTGTTTATGATAAAGTGCTTAAATACATAAGATTTGAGTGAATGATGTGATTCTTTGTTTTATCTGCGTAGTATAACAGTGGTTGAATATTGAGAACTGTCGGTGCCTAGTGCTCTGTTAAGTACTATAATCACATATCTGCATCCTAGCTAAGGTTGCAAACATTTGAGTCCTGCAACCACCCTTGCCTCTACCTCGGGTAAGACTTCATCTGCTTCGCAGGTGTTGTTGAAAGGGCCGATAGTTAGGGTTTTGTTGGTGCATTGTTGTAGCGTTGAACCCTAGGTTTTCCCCTGTGCCAACAAGCGTGGCCAGAAAAGGGAGACGGGGTTGTGACATATGGCCCCAACCTCCCGCGAAATATTGTGTGTGTGGAACTGCAACCCATCCAGGATTCTGGTAAGAACCATAGCCCTATCCGAGATTATAAGGCCCTCCTCCAGGCTGAATCATGTAAGATGGGTTGGGCATCATTCTAGCAGGAATGTTCTAATGAGGATTATAAAAATTGCCCCCAGCCAAGTAAGATACGGGTTGGGGGTTATGAAAGTTTCCCCCAACCGGATTGGATCCGGGTTAGGGGTTCCCAAAGGGTAAGACTGACCTCCTCTGGGCGGGAACCCGGAGGATTGAAGTGGATTCGTCATGCCAAAATTATTGGTCAGAATTGGCACTGAGGAGGTAGGGATATAGGCTCAATAAGGGTGGAACTAGTCCACCAGCTTGGTTGTTCCATCCAGCCATAAAAGGATTAGACTCGGGGTTAAGAGCAAGGACACTTCCTACATTAGGATTCGTTTGAGGGATATGAGAAACACCAAATGGAAATGGAATGTAAGGATTTGTAGTTCCCCTGAGTCCAATGCTAGTGTTAGGGCCAATAGCTGGGATGGCAGTCAAAAACTACGAAGTGAAGTTAGGCATACCATAAGAAAATGGACTAGAAGCCATAGGGATGGACTGAACATTGTAACCCGATGAGTGACCAAGACCCCCAAAAGGGTTCGAGGCAAGAGATGAAGCATTAACTATCGACCAAGCCATAGTACCGATATAATCCTCCGACACTGCAACTATAGTGGTTGCAGAAGTCAAAGGGGTGCCATTAACTATAGTGGTATGGGAGTTGAAGAACTCCCAATGTTTTGAAGACTAGATTCAATACTCATCCTTGTGAAACCACAAGTCTGAAAGGTGGATGTGTGTGTACCACTCCTAATAAATCTATGCCTTTTAGAAAGCAAGAACTCGAAATCCAATGGTAAATGTAACAACCAATGGGACCGGCGGGGATGCTGGTCCGACTCCACGACGACTTATGACTCTACAAAATAAAAATATCCTAAGGCTGACTAGTAGTCAAAGAGCATACCAAAAGTTAAACGACCAATATGCATGCAAACTGGCTGAAGTGTCTTAGTGGCCTCTCTCGCTAAAGAAGGTATGTCGCGTTGAAGAGGGACCTGAGACTCCCCGCTAAAGTTTGGAGGTAACAAAATCAGTTATAGGGGCCTGTTATCCCCGATATCTAGGGATAACTAGGAGATCATGTCTCGAGGCTCACATATCCTAGACATGAAGTGTCGAGAGCAGGATTGACCTGAGCATGGTCCTGGAGGGCCCATCTTTCTTCTTCTTCGCCAGACTTGTCCTGTTAGCAACAACAGCTTCCATCACCATCGGTTTGGACTTACATCAGAGAGGACTCTTGCTCCATGAGGTAATTTTTCCAAGGTATCATGGTATGTGTCATGTTTGATCGTTATAACCTTCTTATATATGCATTAGGTTCCTTTCATTTCTGATGACTGCTTGGATCTTACTCTAATCCACTTGACCATTGTTGGGATGATTGATGGGGTGATTTATCAAGCTTGTATTCATGGGTCTTGGTTAGCCACCAAAGGGGATTTGCAGAGCCATCGTCCGCTCCCACCATTCTATCATTTTTTCATCTTATCTCCCACACATCTACCCATTCCCCTAGTTCGGCCATTAGGATGACCTTTGAGGGTTACACTTTGTCTTGTGGGAAGAAGGGGCTAAAGGCCCAGGGGGTAAAAGTAGCTGGTAAAAGATAAAATCCATAAGAAATGAAACCTAGAGATGCTTCGCCCAGGGGATCCCCGAGAAGGCAGTAAAAGGCCTCTCGATAAGAAACTAAAGGGACCCTAAGAAAAATAATAAAGAAACAATACCTAACCAAGAGGATGGGAGGTCTCATCATGAGTCGACCTTATCATCTCTACGAAGATACCAGTGGGTAACACTGTCAGCTCTGGTCACCACGCCAAGGCAGTGTCCTCTGGTCAGACCTTGAAGTAAAAAAGAAAGAAAATCAATAAAAGAAAAATAAAGGCAATAAAGGGGCTTGGAAAAAATGCATCCATGACGGGTACAACTCGCCTCCTACAAAGGCACCCACAGACAACACCTACCCTTGGTCTTACTGTGACTGGACATCCCTGGACCACATCACCTCGTAAAACATGGCTTGAATGATCTTCTGAAGAAACTTTCCATCTCTTGTGGGTATTAGCCCAATAGGTTATTCTGTTGGTGTTCTTCATCTTTGTATAGTAGATCTGTGTAATGTCTTTGAGATCTTAGATGATATGCTAGGGATTTCATGCATGTATTTGATAAATTTAATGATGAAATATGATTGACATTTCTATGATCCCGAGGACTGATGATCCCATGAAGGGCGTAGTTCTTGATGTGCAGGACCATACCCGGCGGACAGGTGCCAGAGGACCGGTACACATGGGGAGATGATTATCTCGGACCTCCATGGGGCTGAAGAGCCCATCAGATGGTTGTTGGGATGGCAGAGGCAGGAAAACTTCATGATGAGCCATTGCACGAGGAAGAAGAAGGACGCCCTTACCCAGGACGCTTTGGCAGAGCCCGACCTAGGGGGATCGCCAACTGTAGATGAGATGATTTCTTTTGATGGACAGGACATCACCTGAGGCAGCTGGACGTTTTCTGGAGCATGTGGCAATGTGCTGGGATCATTTGGCACGTGTGGCAGCTTGCAGGAGCCCTAGAAGGTCCAACGTTTTGCCTTTTGGATGCTGATCTTGCCCAAAAAGGGCCAACGTCTCCCTCAGAGGGGTCTGACGTCTCCCTTTTGAGCTCATATTGTGACATTTTTAGCATTTAATGTGACAAACAGTGTAATATTGTTAGTCAGCCTTGTCGACTGTTTTAAATGACCTGTTTTGTAATTAAAGGTCATTAGGATGATATAAAAAGAGGATGTTGCCTCTCATTTTTTACATAACACAACTCACTCTCTTGTGAGAGAATCATTTTTAGTCTTTTGCTTTGGTATTTTTCTCTTGGAAGTGAGGCACTACACTCGTGGAGGATCATCTTTGGCATTTTTATGGTGTTTTCTATCATTGGAAGGTTTACAACTAGGGTTTGATAAGCTCTTCATTGATTTGGAAGTGTATTTCTCATGCAAAACTTCTTGAATGAATGGTTGTAGGTTAAATCTCTTACATTTATGGTTACATTGTTATTATTTTTCTTAATCATTGAAACCCTAGTTAGCAAGCACACAAGTAGGTCCTTGCTTCATGTCCCCATGATAGAAGACTTGTTTTAGCCATTGATTAAGGAGAATATAGCCTAGTTGTTGCTACACTAATTCCCCTTTTTCTGAGTTAGTTTTGAAACATAAATTGAAGAAA
>ML783228.1:18513-35611 GCA_009831015.1 Picea engelmannii | reverse complement strand
CCCCTTAGGGTTTTGACTTCATGGCCCTGCCATTGCAGCACCATCAAGCCTAACTCTCTTGTCCTTGAATTTAGATTCTCCTGAGACCTAGCCCTTGCTCCTTGACTCCATTATACCCTAAGGCACTAGTCTAGAACTCCAACATTGAGTTTGTTGTGCCAAAACAACCTCTTCAAACTTCTTAAATTTGAAACCCTACTAGCCCTAACGTCTCACTAACCCTAATTTGATGATGACATCATGCCTAGTTTAAGCTCTTGGCTGGTATAAAAGGTTGTGGCTAGGTCATCTAATGATAGACATTGATGTGTAGATAATTTTCATTGATCTATTTTGCAAAACGTCCACCTCATTATCTACCAAACTAACCTAGAAGAAAGCTGATGTCACCCTCTAGCAAGTATAGTGACGCAGCAACCTTTGTATGTGAGCATTTGAATGATATTTAATGCGTTGTGTTAATTCAAGGATTGATTTTATACATTGAATGCTATATCATTTTCGGTGTTATTGAGAAATAATATTATAAACCATAGTCATTTTTTTTTGCAGTCATTGACTTCGTCAATAATTACTGCTATATGTGCTCATATATATAATAAAGATAGTCATTAATTTATGAAGTACTGACCCCTGCTGCACATTTTAGTTTTATTGTTGCCTTATCTCGCAAACATGTGCTTATTCTATGGTTCATCTTCTTTTTTACTATCTTCTTGGTGGTAATCTGTGAAGGGAAAACTTACTTTAACCTCTTGAGCCTTAATCCCTTGACCCTTTTCCTTTCAACACCCCAGATTACTAGGGACGTCTCCCTTGGGATTGGACACCCTAAATACAAAGAGCCCCCCATCAAGGTGACAGTGGGTGGGGAAGCTCCTGTTACGCCAGTTTGACTCTTGCCTTTCAAGCTACTTGACCTATACTACAAATTGAGCGATAATAGGGCCCTCGTGGGATTAACAACTAGTCGGTCAGATCCCCCCAGAGAGGTAATCCTCCATAAAGGTTGTGTGTTTTCCAACCCCTATTTGACCCAGGATACAAGAAGAATAACCCCTGCAAGTATCTTATGAGATACCTAAGTCAAGCAAGTAATAAACCATTGTATAACCGATGCATAGGTGAGCAGTCGTAAGTCTGGATCACTGTATGGGCAGGGTAGAAAATCCCAGAACCTTGAAATCACTACCTCTCATAGAGGTATGGGTACTAGCAAGATCCCCAAATACGAATAAATCCATAGAAATATTTCTGACGCTAGGCGAGTATCCATGGGTTATCCCTTCAACTAACTTCGCTCGACCTAGTTATTAACTCTGGTGTGAGCGGAGCCTCCTGGTCTTACCAATTATACAATGGACTTCTCAACTCCCTGTCTCAGACAATATGTTGATTTTCCTTGGAGAAGTTTACTCACAAAATCCTATTCCAAGGCACTAAATCCTAGACTAGTTTGTGCACCCTAAAAATAAAATTGTGACTAATCAATTATAGTTTAAAGCGTAAATTTTATTGGCCGTGGTTACTCAAAAGGGTATGGAAGTGAAGCTCATGATAATATGACTCTGCAAGAAAATAAATATAAATATAATGCAAAGTCTAATTTTAACTTTTCAATAAATGATATGCATATAAAAACAGTGCAATTTTCAATTTCAACTCTGTAATTCAAAAGTAAAATGCAATCTTTCACTAAATGCACTAAGCTAATGATAAAGATTCAAAAGACAAAAATGCCAAGCAATGTAAACTGCCTATTTTTTTGTATTTTCAATATACTAAAAAGAAAATGCATGGACTGATAAGCAACCTAATATATAAATTCTACTGTGTATAAACGAAATAACTCAAGAAGAATACCAAGCAACCAAGCAAACAACCCAGAGCTCAAGGAAAAATGAAAAATGAAAAACAATGAGAAAGACTCTGCCCAAAAATTCAACTCCAAATAGGTTTCCCGTCATCCCAGAGAAGCTTAACATGCACTACAGAGACCTAAGAAGGCTCATCAACTATAAAATCCTACCCAACAATCACAAAACCAAGAAAACATGCAAGGAAAAGTGGTATACGTGACTATTCAAGCAAACAATGCGTATATACACATCTTGTAATGAGACAACACACGTGTGTACGTGACTATCAAGGAAAAAGGCACGTACATGCTTTAAAACAAGGCCAGGCAAGGGCATAAGGCTGAAGACTCAGACCCAGAGTGAACATAATTTGTCAAGCAGTGATACGACAAGAAACAAAAATAAAAAAGAGCAATGCAAGGAGAAAAATTACTTCAACCCTTAGAACGAAGATCTCTTCCCTAGTGGAGTTTCCAATTCTATAATGAGGGAAAAACTCTCTATGGCAAGGGTGAACCACAACAGACAGGTATGACTGCAGAAATCTACTCAATTCCAACATATGCTATATAAACCAATGTTCAAGTGAGATAAGAAAGAAACCTACCTCGTTCCAACGTTTGAAGATGTCCACCATTGAGCACTTCGACTCAAAGCTTTATACCTTCGACAAGTTCTCAACAAACAAATAGAGAAAGCAGATGGTGATAATATGAAAAGTTAGCACATTAGATAGAATAATCCATTAATAAACATTACAAACATGCCCATGGATAATAATCATATATTTGCAAGATATCAATAGGACGGGAAAGGAGTATTTCTATTAATGAATGATCAACAGAAGTGACAACATTACAGACTTCCATGTCGGCACGGTTCGAAACCAAGAAACCAGGTTCCTTCCAATTGGGCCTCCACCACTTCAATTCTCCACCAAAGGAAAGCTCATAGAAGGGAGACACTGAGGTTCTCTCAACAATAGGGAAAGAGCTTGGGGGTTGAACACTGTGTTCAAACTTGAGGAACAAAGGGATGCAAACTCAATATGAAGTAATTTCTCCAAAGTAACTTTGCTCTTAAAGTTGAATTCTTTCTCCTCTTTTCCATAGCTCAGAATTGTTCTTTTATATCCTTCAAAATGCAACTGAAGGGCCAAGTCGAAACGTTTCCAGTATGTGGAAGGCCAAGGATCAGAGATCTCTTATCGTGTCATGGAAACCCGACTTTATTTTTGTATTTTCTGGCACAAATCCCCATGTATGTGAGTTGTAGTGGAGCAGCTTGCGTATACGCATGTTGTATAGTAGATAGGGTGCATATATGTGGAAAAATATGTATTTTTAGCTCTGGATTCATCAAAAAGGGATGAAGAGTCTGCATAGGGGAATGGAAAAAGGCCTTCTGTGCAAGATAGAAATGGTGAGGCAAATCTTGCTATAATAGGAGCGCGCAAACCTACAAACGCCTCACGGAAGACCCAGAGCTTAGAAAGTTGGAAGCATAGCTACAGGAGGCACAACAACAAGCAATGACAGTTCAAGCGCAGATGAAGTCAGTCACTGCGATTGAGAGAATGAAGATATCACAAGAACAACGCGCATCCCAGCAACAAATTACTATCATCCAAGGCAGAGTCATGGAGGTGACGCAGAGGATACAACCGGTGCAGGAGGAAGCCTATGTGGTGTTTGAGGAGATTGAAGGACAAGGTTCGCAACTGGACGAAGTGGTTATGACAGTGGAATAGAGTCTGGAAGGGCCAGTGACAAAGCAAATGATCAAGGAGTTCGCTGAGCAGGAGGATCAGACAAAGCAATAGGTTGAGGCAGCTCGAGCTAAGCTCGAGGTACTCGAAGCAGTGTTTCCCAAATCTGAGTGACTCGAGATGAGTCACAGGTGAGTGTTGGGGGCTTGTTGGCCCTTGACCAAGTTTTGAGAAAACATTGGTCGGGTTTGACCACTTTTTGGACTTCGATAGGCTAGTCGAAGATGGAGCACCCAGGCAGAACTGAGATCGCGGGATCTCACTTATTTTGTGGACCTGGTAAGGGGTTCATTAGGGTTATGTAATGGGTTATGGGATGTCGGCCCATGGGTTCTCCCATATTTAGGCCTTGTTGTGAATGTATAAATAAGTAGCTAAGTGATGTAAGAAAGAGAGACTTTTTAGTATTGTCTTAGTGCAAGAGTATCAATAGCTTGCAAGGCTAAGTGCAAGTAGTTTTGGGGTTTCTTAGTGCAACAGACTGTGGATGTAAGGCTCTGTGATTGTAAAGAGGACTTGGCTCTGTGCCTTGACCTAAATTTGGGAAGGTGGATCTGGTGCTTAGTGCACTGGTCACCTTTCTAGTGCGAAGCTTGGCTCTGTGTCTTAGTGCACAGGAGCAGATGAATGTAAGAGATTGATCAGAATAATAGAAGAAGAAGTAGTTGGTGGACGTAGCCCCACACTAGGGTGAACCACGTAAATCTTGTGTTGATGGTTTGCTTTGTGCTATGATAGCTAGGCTTTGAATCAATTTAGTGCATTGAATGCTATTAATGATAGATAGATCTATGAATGCTTAGTGATTTATTGATGATTGAATGAATGTTAGATATGATTCAATGTTATTTTCTAGATGGTTAGAGCACTTGATCTTTATTGGTACTGCGTCGAACTGTAATTAGGGTTTGATTTGCGATGTGAATGAGGATAATATATTAATGCATATTATTCCTAAGTACTTTGTGAAGTGTTGTAATCACATATATGTGTCCCATCTTGGTTACAAACACTTGAGTCTTGTAACCCCCCTACCTCTACCTCGGGTGAGACTTTGCCTACTTCGCAGGTGTTGCTGAAAGGGTCGGTAGTTAGGGTTTTGTTGCTGCATTGTTGAAGTGTTGAACCCTGGGTCTGCCCTTGTGCCAACAGAGACACATGTGACTTGTCAACTCAGCTTCTTTGGTGCTCCACCATGCCATTCCGGCTATTACTTGGAAGGTAAGTCATGAAACTTGCCATTTTGCTCTGGTTTTTTCTCTGGTTCCCAGAAGCTACCCTTACCTTTCCTCCCACCACCATTATTTTCCACTTCTGGTCATCATTTTCATCCCTCCTTCCTCCATGCCTAGAGACAGAGGTAATCCCAAGAACGAGCTGACAAACTTCAGTTTTATTGCCATGTAGTGCATGCTTAGCTCCTCCTCTTCTTCCATGATGCATATTTTTTCCACCACCAACCCCGATGGCCCTCCTAGAACGCCCTCTCCTTCCTCTGCTCAAAATTGGTTGGACGATGCTCCTCCCAAGACTTTTGTTGAGGAAGAGCATCCTCTAATATCACCACAAGATCCCCTAGCCTCCCTCCTTATCTTAGCTTATGATATTCTAGCTCCACCCTACAATTCTAGACCGCTTACACCTGCAATTGATTCTTCCTTGGCAATGGGTACTTCCATAGTTGAAGAAGAACTTCCACATGCCGAGGAGACTGAGGAAATTCCACTAAGCCAACCTCCATCAGTTTCAGCTTCAACGCCAGAGACTCTCAACATTTGTTGCCTCTCATGGGAGAACTTGGACTTGATTTTTGACATACAAAGAGATATGGCATGACAACTCCACCACCACACCATTCTCAGTCGATGCTTGGACATGTTGTTAGACGCTCTCTCAGGCGAGCCAAAAAAATGAAGGTGTCTGAACTACTATCAACCTTTCTTCTTTGTTCCTACATGGCCTCGACCTCCTAGAGATGATGGCACCACAGGTTCGCCTATTATTTAATTTAGTTTATCTTCTTTGTTTCATTGATTTTGCTTAGGGTATTTACAAAGGAAGACTTAGGAATGTTTTTTTTTAGTTACTACTTTTTCAGACTTCAGGAAACAACACGATATTTAGCCACTTGTTCTGGTTTCCATATGTATGACAAAAATGGTAATAGATTTTTTCCATATATAATGACAACATTTTAAGACAATAAAAATATTTACTTAAAAAAACACTTAAATTATGTTTTAATTTGAAAAAAATATTCTTTAACTTTGCTTTTCATATTTCACACCTCTTTAGTAATTATAACAATTGCTCCATTGTTTGCTTTTCTTATCTGAAAATGCATAAGCATTTGCACAGATACATATTTACCAAACATTGGTCTATAATTATAAATAATGAAATTTTGTTGAATATTATTATAATTTGAAAATTTTCATTATATATATATATATATATATATATATATATATATATATATATTATTTTAATTATTTACATTTCACATTTTTAAGTAGTTTTGATTTAATTTAATTAAACTTTTAAGTTTTTTCCTTTTAAAAACAATTTTGATTATCCAAACTAAAATTTTAAATATATATGTTTACTCAAATTCAATCTAATTAAAATTTTAAATATTTTTTTTTATTTTTATTTAAAATGGATTGATATTTTATTAAGTGGAAAGGCATATACTTATTGGAGATGGGCACAATTAATGATCTTTTAATCTTAAATTCTAATCTAATGGTTAAGCATTGAAGATGCTGGCATATTCTTAGTCGTCCTCCAAAATCAATGAGTCAGATTTATTGTTGATAACTTCCTTGCATTTATAAATGCATCTGTTAACCTGTTTACTTTTTTACATTTACCTAATCATATTATAAAATTACTATAAGCATATATAATTGCCACTTTAAATAATTAAGAAAGATTAATATCTATGCCAGCCACATTTATATAATTAAGAAACATTACACAAGTCTATGCACACGTTTCATGTTGGTGCATGCATTAGTTTTATAAATAAATAATATATCTCAAGTTCATTACCACACAAGTTTCATATTTTTTCGTTTATGAAGTGTGAACCGTGACATATGGCTTGATGCCCACGTCGCGTCGCTTCATTTTGGGGAAGGCACGTTTCATATGAAGTATGAACTGTGCGAGTTCGGTACGTTTCATATGAAGTATGAACTGTGCGAGTTCGGTACGTTTCATAATAGGGCAAACCTTCTTTTAAAAATTCAAGTTTCATAATAGGGCAAGCCTTCTTTTAAAAATTCAACTTCATAAATTACCAAGCAGGTTTCATAGTTTCATATTAGGGGCACCGATTCGTTTGGTTGAGTTGTGCGTTCAATTTAAATTACCACAGGTTTCAGGAATTAGATATGTGTGCTTGCATTTCCTCCTGCAAATTATCTTCCACAAGGAGATTCATAATTTACGTACTCCAATTCTTGGTTATGCCTCCCATTTATCAGGACTGGGAGGATATGGAAGTGAAGACGGAAGTGCACGGCCTCTTAGTAACCCTGCTCTTTCCATTTTTTCAGAATTTGGGAATGAGATATGTATGCCTGCATTTCCTCCTGCAAATTATCTTCCACAAGGAGATTCACAATTTACGTACTCCAATTCTTGGTTATGCCTCCCATTTATTAGGACTGGGAAGATATGGAAGTGAAGCCGGAAGTGCACAGCCTCTTAGTAACCTTGCTTTTTCCATTTTTTCAAAATTTGGGATTTCTACTATTAAGAAAAGTCCGAGAAGTTTTTTAATTAAAATTTAATTAGGATTAGGTTTAATAAATTAAATAGAACTTTCGGCGTTCATCAGCCATAATGATGTGACGTTTTATAAAAAAATAGTACATAGTTATAATGATTTGAAGTGTGAAAAAATCAACTTAACTTTTATTTTTAAATCTTCTTAAATTTTCAAAACAAGTGTAGGGTTAATAAATAATTAACAAATATGCATGTATGCCATTTCAATTGATGGAATCTTTGAAAACACATTTTAGAAGTTTGGCATATGATTACGATGGTTTCATGTCACAATTTAGTTTCATATGTAATAAAATTGGAAATCCATTTTAATAAATTTGGGATATTGTTAGTTCATGTTAAGGGAATATAGTAATGAGTTGGTTATGGACCTGTTATTAGTTGGATAGTTGACTAATTTTTTTTTTTTATTTTCAAAATTGAAATTATGAAAATTTCAATAATAATTTTATTGACATTAAAATAAATTTAAAATCTTCATTTTCTTTACATGTTATTGGCATTTGAACTTGAAAGCGTTGTTGTCTGGGTGGCTGCGTACATTTATATTTTTATCTCATCAAGATCAGATTCACGATCCCCTAGTTACATATTGATTATTCTATCACTGCAAACTGACACTTCAACTTGCTTTGGATCTCGATCCCCTATTATTCTATCACCTGCAAATTGACTACTTTATCCGGGTGAGTGTGCATTAATATTTTTATCTCATTTGAATCAGATTCACGATCACCTAATATTGCATTAATATTTTCATCTCATCTAAATCAAATTCACGATTTGATTCACAATCCCCTAATATTGCATAAATATTTTCATCTCATCTGAATCAGATTCACGATCCCCTAGCTACATATTGATTATTCTATCACCTGCAAAATAACACTTCTTTGCATATTGATTATTCTATCACCTGCAAACTAACACTTTAACTTGCTCAGGTTTTGGATCCCCTATTATTCTATCACCTGCAAATTGATAAAATTTAAATAACTTTGCACCTTATACTTCTTATTTATCTTATACTTGTTATCCTTCTCTACCTTGCAGATGATTGTCTCACCGTCTCACAACACCGACTGTCCTTCTCTCCCAAAGCTTATCATCCTCACCACACTGGCTCGCTGCTATGACAAAGCTTTACCAACAAGGTCGAGAGTTGTTACTATATCAATTGCCATGCACATAAAACTTCTACATAGACTATAGTGTAGTATAGTAAATTTGTTGAAGATAATCAATATGTTTACTTTTATCTTTACCTTCAAGTTTATGTGTACCAGCTTAGTTGAAGCAAGATTATGTGTACCAGCTTAGTTGAAGCTGTGAGGTAAGTCATTTTAGAATTATTTGTTTATTCAAATTACATCTACAAAAAAAAAAACTAGTTTGTAGTGCAATCTAGTAAATTTGTTGAAGATAATCAATAATATGTTTGACATGAAGAAAACTTACCTTTTGCTTACCTGCAAGCCAAAAGGAAATTTGCCTAGAGCTTCAATATCGTCCTCTGTGCAGATTGTCATTAATTTTTGAAACATATCCCTTGTATATCACAGAAGCAGACGCCCAAGTCTGTATTTTGAAATCTTGTATAATATAAAAACACACTACATACATGATGCAATCTCAAAAAGAAACAAAACCCATAAACTAATCTCAGAAAACTTCAAATAGGCCAGGCTAGATTAATAGAGGATAGATAGACAAGTATATATATGTTGGAATGTGACAACCAATTTACGGTTGTTTTCAACAAGACAATATTCTTGGGTTTTAGTTAAAACTAATTAGCAAGAATAGGGGCAGCATTCAATGTATTCAGTTTTATGTAACTAAAGGAGAAATGGTTTAAATATATAGTTTGTAGAGGCAAATATTGAGTTGGGGCTTCAATCCCTCTGAAATGGTTTAAATATATAGTTTGTAGAGGCAAATATTGAGTTGGGGCTTCAATCCCTCTCCGGGGTTGCCTGGTTGCCAAGCTATGGTTGTAATCTCCTGGTTTCTACTAATAGATTGATTCTGGCATTGTGCCGTGGATTTTTCCCTTTATAGGTTAGAGGGTTTTACCAGGTAAATCCTTTGTCTTCTTTGTGATTGAATGGGTCTCTTTGTTTTCTGCATTCTCTGTTGCATATGTGCGATCTCTGTGATTGTTTCAGACCTAACAACTGGTATTAGAGCAAGTGGTATCAGAGCGTTGGTAAGGAGATCTGTGTCTCAGATCGCTGATTGTTGGAGTGAGGAGTTACCTGCGTGTGAGAGGTGGCCATAGAAGTATACACCCTTTGTGTGGAGGATGTTGTTGCAGTATTGGCCTGGAATAACTATGCCATCACAAAAGAGTTCTAAGGCAATGTGTGGAGAACTTACGACCTATGTGCTAGAGCAACCATTGTTGAAGTAATTGTTGTGTAATCGTTGAGGAGAGACCAATTCGTGTGTGTGCCGAGGAGTGAGTCGATCGCTGTTGAAGGAGAGAGTACACCAAAGGAGACATGTCTGGGTTCTTTCCGGATTCTTCCCTTTGAGAATCGCCATCTGGGAATCGAGGTTTGAAGAAAAAATAAAACATTTCATAGACTACTGCTTTGAATGGCAGGGCGGCAGAAGGTTTATTTAGAGGGTGTTTGATAGAATTGGTGAAGGGATTTTCAAATTTGGCTAAGGAGTCCCATTCAAATTTACAAGGCATTAGAATGGGGCACGAGGATACAGAAGGGCTGATCCACGGGTTTGCTGTCGTGGAGAGTTGTGAAAGTGAGAGTGGAGAGTTCTGGTGCATTGGAGTTAATGAGAAGGAGATCTGGGTGGAAGGCCGCACTATTCCATCGTGTGAGAGAGCCACATTGTCTTGGGCAACTGGAGTATCTATTTGGAGGTCGCCATTGTGTTATTTGTGAGCGATGCCGGTGTTCTGCCCACATTATTGAGAGTCAATCCCATGATCTTAGTTCAATTGATATCCTTATGAGATCAGGACCGCCAGTGTGTTCGCCTTGGTTCGAATCGGATAAAGTAATCCAATAGTAGATTCTTTCTGGTGGATGTGGAGAAAATAACTGCCAAGTACAGATTGGACATCGATCTGGTCAAAAATTGCATAGAGGATCCATTCTCTTGATTGCTGGAGAAACGTGAGTGAGAGAGTCATGGATCTGCGCTGCAAGGAAAGCTGCCATTAATCACTTTAGAAAGGTTGTTGAAGTAGCCGTTTGTCCGCTATTGAAAGTAGAGCCGCCATATGAGGAGTCATGCCACATGATATGTTTGGTATAAATATTTGTATTAAGAGTTCACTTCTATTTATATATTGTGGAATTGATTTCAATATAAGGTTCTTTGGATAATTAAAAAGTGAAGTTACAAAGATTGAAACATAAGGACAGCTATGGTGTGGTACTTTTGTGGAATTTAATGGGTTATTGGCAGAGTTCGTTTGATCCTTGTGGCAACAATAATAGTTTGCTTGGAGGTCTCATGGGTTGACACAAGAACTTTCTATGGAGGGTTAATGTTCATCTTAAAGGGATGGTAAATGGAGCATTGGAAGACGAGCATGGTGAAGCAAGGGGATGTGATGGTAAATGGCAACAATGGTGATAGTAAAGTTACTATGTGAACATTTTTTCTTTGGAGTTGTAAATTAAAATTGCATGTAAATGGGCATATGACTGTAAGCCCTGATTAGGCATGCATACCCTTGGGCTATTGGGGCGTCTATAAAAATTCTAGATATAGGTTTAGGTAGACCAAAGAGGGGTGGAGGCATGTATGTGTGGATTAACCTTGACTCTGTAAATGAGTCATGAGTTAAAATTTGTCTTAGGTAAAAAATGGTGGGTTTCAGGTCCATGTTTTTTCTTTTTAGTAGTATGTGGTATTGTGTCCATGATATTGCATGTAAAGATGTCTATTCAAAAGCTAAGTGAATCTCCATTGTAAATGAGCCTGGAGGTAAGCGACAAAAGCTTACTTGGTTTCCTTGGTCGGATTTTGGTCAAGGGGATGTTCATGTTAAGGTTGATGTAGGACTCCATTGAAAGTTGCCTGGAGGTGAACTTGTGTCAAGATCACTTGGTTGGCTTCGTCTGCTTTTGGCGAAGGTATCGAATATAGAGTTCGAGGTGGAGAACTGAAGCTGCTTAGGATCGTGACAGGAGAGTTGTTTGCAAAGCTCAAGTAATTATTATATGGCCTAGATCTAGACCAGACAATTGTACAAGATGTTGATTCCTTCATGGCGAGCCAATATTTACAAGAAGTGAATGTAACCATTGTGTTTATGGTAATCACTATCTTGGTGTTTAGATTGTTGACAATATGCTTGTAGCAAGCAATAGCATGGTTAAGATCAACAAGTTGGCTCAGTTGACTTGGACGTTTTCGAGATGAAGGATCTGGGAGCAACAAAACAATCTTGAGCATAGAAATTCACAAAGACGGGATTGATGGTAAGTTTTGGGTTATCACAACTTGAGTACATGGTAACGATACTCGGGAAATTATGTATGAATGATGTGAAACTGGTAAAATATTTTTTGGCTTTTCATTATAAGTTTTCTTCAGGTTTGTGTCCAAGTGATGAAGAAGAAAAGGGTTATATGTCTTGTGTATGGTATGCTAGTAGAAAGATTGATGATTGCGATGAAAGGATAAGATATTTCACGTGCAGTTGGTGTTGTCAGTGGTCACATGACAAATTTAGGTGGAGCAGTGAAATGGGTGCTTTGGTTCTGAAAGCACCAGTATCACCTATCTTCAGCTTGCAAGAAGGTGATGAATGGACAATGGCATGACATCAAGTTAATTGTTTTCAAGGTGGATATTGTTGGAATGTGACAACCAATTCACGGTTGTTTTCAACAAGATAGTATTCTTGGGTTTTAGTTAAAACTAATTAGCAAGAATAGGGGCAAAACATTCATTGTATTCAGTTTTATGTAACTGAAGGAGAAATGGCTTAAATATGTAGCCCGTAGAGGCAAATATTGAGTTGAGCCTTCAAGCCGTCTCCGGGGTTGCCTGGTTGCCAAGCTATGGTTGTAATCTCCTGGTTTCTACTAATAGATTGATTCTACCATTGTCCCGTGGATGTTTCCCTCTGGAGATTAGAGGGTTTTACCATGTAAATCCTTTGTCTTCTATGTGATTGAATGAATGTGTGTTTGTCTCTTTGTTTTCTGCATTCTTTGTTGCATATGTGTGATCTCTTTGGGTGTTTCAGACCTAACAATATATACACAGAATATTATCTTCATCTTTGATATTTCAATGCATAAGTATAAACATAACTTATATATAAGCCTAAAGTATATAACATCAAGGCTTGTGTCTGATTAGCTTGATTATGTGGCTATTTTTTTTTAGTGATAAACGTCTTGAAGCACGTGCCCACTTGCTTAGTTCTTCATGAAAAAATATATCAAGCACAAATTTCTTCTTAAAGATGCATAGATTTGTTTTGTTCTGCACTAAATAGAATGAGAGAACCCACGTTCGAATCCTAGGAAGATTTTCTTAGTGGATAAATTGTTGAAAATAAAACTAAAAATGTGTGGAAAATCTGAGCATATAGCGTAGTAATAAATCTAGGCTATATTTCCAGGGCAACAAATTTTTATTTATCTTCGTTTGATTCTAATGTAAGCTATGCACTATCAGAGACATGTTGTTGTTAACCCTGTTGTATCTAGAAGTGTGAGTGACGTTGGGTTACTTTATCCCAAGAGAAGTTCAATGGTGTGTGGGACCAAGAGGAGGTTGCCAACATAGTTGGGCCTGGTCACACGTATGGATGCCTAATATCCCTCTTCATAAATAATGACTCAAGCAGAGAATTGGTAATGACACAGGCAGTTTGGGTTAAGCTCTCAGGGCTTCCTTTGGAGCCATGGAAGGAATAAATCCTGGAAAGCATTGGAAACGTTTTAGGTAGGTTCATAACCTTGTGTCCAAATAACTATTATAATTCTGATAGAATTGTAGCAAAACTTTGTACTGAATTAGACCTCAGGATAGGATTTCCTGAGTCCATAGAAACCTCATATGTTAACTAGAGTTTTGTTTAAAGGATTTATTATAAAAACGTTCGCTCGTTATGTCAATATTGTCGATAGTATGGGAAAATGAAACCTGAGTGCCTTCTTCTCATGTCAAACTATAAAAAAGACATTTGCCTCATCAATGAAATCAAGCCATCTGATCTGGTTTTCTCTATTTTCTGAGTTTTATTGTAATATTCTGGGTTTTAATCTTTAGATCATCTAGTGCGCTTCACCTTTTGTGTTGGTTTTAATTTCTTCAGGAAATTTTTCTATATCACTTGATATGAGATAAGTATTCCTTGATTGGTATCTGTCCCAATGAAACAGTAATTCATTAAATAGTTTCTAGAACCATCGGTACTGGAAATTCCTGGCACACAACATTTCTAGTTCCCTCCGGCCATTTTCATAATGGACATAGTTAAGTTTCATCCCTGGAGTGAAGCGATACTAGCATCTCTAGAGTGGAGCAATACTAGCATCTCTCGAGTGGTACTAGCTTGAGTAGTATCATATTTAGATTGGAGTGATACTAGCATCTGCAAACCTTAACATCCTTAAAAAATGCCTTTCTAACTACCCCATTTCCAAAGGAGAAAGCGAAGTGAAAGAACAGAGTGTTTGTGGTGGAAAATGCCAATGCCAGATTATGGTATCTCTCTAAAGGCACACTGCTTTCATTTTCAAGAGGCGTTGCTCCCCCAAATTCCATAGAGACATGAACTCTGGATTTGCACATAGTCCCTGAGATACTTGCACCAAATATTTCATTGGCCAAGCCACTGGAAACAACCATGGAGGAAGGGCTCAGGCACCGAAAGAATTGTTGACAACCTAGATCAATTGGCTACCCAACACCCCACTACACCTGGCTAGCGAGCTTCGCAAGAGCCTTCCACGTGCTATGCATGCATGGAATTAGAGATATGACAAATGGAGAGCTATGGAATACAAATGTTTTATGCAACACACATGTTTAACCTAACTGTACGACAAATACCATTTCATTGAATGGCACTGTTAATTGTCATAGTATTTGGATTTTGGGTTTCGAAAATGGTTGTTTTGTGATTTGACACGACTAAATTTGTAGTCAGTTATGGTGACACTGGACCTACTATGATTAATGCACATATGGAGCTATATATGAGTTATTAGCATATGCATTTAATGATTGTTTTGTGCTTTAACATGACTAAATTTGCAGTCAGATATGGTGACACTGGCCCTGCCACCGTTAATGCACATATGGAGCTATATATGAGTTGTTAGCATATGCATTTAATGATCGCATAACCACTGGATGTCCATGCCAACATTACTTCCACAATTACTCTATGTCAATAAATAGTCCTGGTAGGCAATACTCAATCTCAATTAAAGCTCTTGCAATAGCGTTGAAACTTATTTATTTTGAAAAAATGAATTTTAATAGTGAATTTCAATTATAGATTATAGGCTATGTAGGCTCATACTTCAATGTGTATTCTATTATAGGACCTTCATAGTATATGAACATGTCATTCTCAGTGAAGAGATTATCACATCAACTGAATTGACTTGACCTCATATGTCGTTCGTTTGATAAGTTGCGTATACTCTGGGAACCAACACCTACACGTCCCAAACAACGATAGACTGAAGCTTATCCTCGGAATAGAAATAAGTGGAAGTATAGTCACCGTTTTAGTGTTTATAGTGGGTTTTGTCTTGCATTGCAATAAATCGAGGAGAAAAGATTTAAGAAAGCAGCAGGGTGGAAAAGGAATCAAAACATGTCGTCGACAAAGGTCGGGAAATATCTTGAATTTTACGATTTTTAATATGGTCCACGGTAGGAGTGCCCCCAACAAATGATGCAATATAAGACTGTCCTAATTTAACTCTTGGATAAAGTGCAGACAGCTCAATGATTATACTGCCAAATAGAACAAAGTCTAGTGCCTTTACTCTAGAAGAGATAACGAAAGCCACACAAAAATTCATTCAAAATATTGGGCAAGGGGGTTTTGGATCGGTCTTCTTTGGTAAATTGCAGCCAAGTAAAGATGCAGCCATAAAGGTTCTCTCCTTGTTTGGAGAACAAGGAGTTCAAGAATTCCTGAATGAGATAATTAACATCTAACATGGTTCAATTTTTATATCCAATCTAATTATGTCTAATCATATTGACAGTTGTTAGGCTGCTCTCAAGAGTCATTAGATAAAATACAAATTATGTGTCACTAATAAAATTCATTCTTGGCTTCACTTGATGAGCAAGTTCATGTTCTTTCTAGAGTCCACCATAAGAACTTCTAATATACACCTTCTAGAGTCCACCATAAGAACTTCTAATATACACCAACTTAATCGAACATGTCTCTCATCAACATATTTACCATAAAGGTGATCCCTTAAGGACCCTTCAGACATGTGCTCATAGACCAGCATAAGTTCACTTGATGTCATTACTCGGATACTGTAATGAATCAAGTGAACTTATGTTGGTCTATGAGCACATGTATGGAGGGTCCTTAATGTTAAAAATAATTAAAATGTACCTAGGCAAGTGTTTCTCATCACCTAGGTGCCTAAGGGGTGAGAAAGTGCCTAATGTGGACCCTAGTCATTTAATTTGTGAGAGACAAATTAAAAGGTGATTTTTTGAACTTAGGGAAAGTGGGTAACTTAAGTGACTTTATCTCCACTGTTGATCTCATCCAATATCCACCATTGGATTGAGAGACTCTTCATCTTCCCTCATGAGGTCGATTAGGGTAGAGGGCGCACCCATTCTTGGGTTGTTCAACATTTTTGAGAGAGAAAGAAAAGAGGAGGTCAAGCTTGAGACAGAAGGCAACATTTGCAAAGCTAAGGCATGCATTTCAAGGCAGCAAGCTAGCATGCATGTCAAGGCAGGGTATAACATTTAATGCAATTCGTATGGTACAAATTTCTAGAGGCCATACAGTCAATTTTATGCATAGAAATCGAGGAGGACAAAAGCTAGAGTTCTTAGGAGGTTGGCATACATTCCAAGGAAGCTACAAAAGAATTTGTTTGCATATAAATCAACATACCTGCTAGGAAAAATGTTCTGTAAAGAAAATCCATACAATCCGTACAGATTTGGCACAAATTTCGAGGGCCGTACAGTCCATCTTTTCTGAGGACAGTTTTCGAGGAGATTTGGCACGAATTTTGAGGTGTTATTCCTTCTACATATTCCATACAAAAAAATCAGAAAAGGGCATAGAAATCGAGACATTTCAGAGCTGAGTTAAAGAGAATCAGATTTATATCAACAAGTCAGGAAAGGGGGACATAAGTCACTTCACCAGACATAAATTTGATTTTTTATTTTATTTTCAGCAGAAAAGGGTCAATGGCTACCGGTTTGAGGGTTGAGGACATACTTGATGGGGAAGTGAACTTTGGTGCTTGGAAGGAGAGGATGATCTTGTTGTTGCAAGAAAGTGAGTTATGGGATATTGTTGAGAACTCCACAACAAATCCAGTGAATGTACCCACAGATCCTACTCTTCTAGTAGCCTACACCAGGAAGAGTATCAAGCCTAAAAGAATCATCCTTGATGCCATCAAGGACCATTTGATCCCTCATGTGACAGGGAAGGTAA
>ML783227.1:1234764-1263723 GCA_009831015.1 Picea engelmannii | reverse complement strand
ATAGGGACGTCTCCCTTGGACCAGCCATCCTAAATAGAAAGAGCTCCCCATCGAGGTGACAGTGGGTGGGGAAGCTCCTGTTACGCCGGTTTTAAGCCTTGACTCAAGCTGCCTAAACCCTTCCTACAAATCGTGCGATAACAGGACTCATTGTTTAAATGCCCAGTAAACCATCATTCTTACTGTTACACCTTAGATTTAATGTTCTTATCTTTTTCTTCCATCTTCCATTACCAAATTGTGCTTTTTCATGATAAGACTCCATGCCTAATGAATTAGGCCTCTGATATGAGAGGATTACAATCTTTTATTTCCAGTCAACTATCATTCATCCTTAAACCTTGTCTACGTAGTTTATCATATTCTTTACCATCAAATCTGGCAACCCAAGCTTAATGATGTAAGTTGATGTCTAGTGACAGTAGGCAGTCAATTTCTTTTTTTCGTTGAGGGAGCCCCCTCAAGTCCAAGGGTCAGCTTGGATCTAAAGTTGGTTCAAAGATGTCTTGGCACTCAAGTTACAACAATTAATAGAGGCACTACATATATAAGATTAAAACTCCAAACCCCATATGGGGTGCCTAATCGAACATGAAGGACGCAACACAACATAAAGCCTCCCGGCCAGGCCACATGGCCACAGGTGGAAATCTCACGTCATGTCCATCCTCTCAGCATAGGGCCACATGTCCAAGGGTGGCAGTCTCACATCTCGTCACTTTGGCATTCGTTGGTTGGCAACTTCTTTGTCGTCACCTTACCTCCCACACGCACACCCGAAAGCTTACATGCTTCAGCAACTTACCTCCCTCATGCGAGTCTTCATGGCACTGCACGACGAGACATATCGGTCAACTCCACGCCAGAATGCAGCGTTTTCTCATGCTCTTTTCTTTCGAAGCGACCTCCCTGGAGCTCATTTCATTCACAGCTCTAATCTTCAGACCTGGTGTGTTTCTTTCTTGAAATTTTTTTATTTCTCTGGTGCTTACCCTCCCTCCTAGTGGCTTCTAGTGTGCATAGACCCTCCCTTCATGCCACGGCTCAGGGGTAGATCAAAGCATGGTGCAGCCTGGTATCGGGCCTGGGGTAGGCAACCTCCTCCTTCATTTCAGTTGCGTGCAGCCCAGAACCCTTCTCTAACATTTTCCCCCCACTGCACTTTGTCCTCTCCCCCTCCTCTAGCTCCCATGGATGCCTGTAGTGTCCCCAAGGCCGAGCCCCGTTGCAAATCATGTTCTGAAAGAAATTGTAATTATGTTTTATAGGCTGGTGAGCCAATTTTTTAGAAGCTGGAGGCTTATGTGTTTGTTAGGCTAGGGAGCCTAAGCATTGAAGGCCAGGAGCCTGCTGCTGTATATGTAATCATGCAGAACACTTAATAAACTATAAACACCACCAAGTGCAGACCGACCACTATGAATGAGTGAAGGGGGACTGAGCATCCACAGAGTGGGCAAGGAATTAGGGGCTGGAAGGTGGGAAAGGGGCTAAGTGTTGAGCCTAGGGGGGGGCTTAAGCCTGGGAATAATATTTTAATATTATTCCAAAAGTTATGTGCATCATATGTTTTTATCCTAAGTCCTTTTGGAAGGACACATGAATTCCCAAGTGGTGGGAGGAGCGTGTGCTGGTGGAACGCATGCAATTCCATGGGTGACAAGTGTCAACCTTGGTGCATGCGAATAAAACGGCCAGGGTGAGCCGTGAGAAGGGGGCGATTCCCATTCCACCGGATTGTCTGAACGCGTACGGAGTTCTGAGCGGTATGACTAACCCGACTCCTGTAGAGAACCTTGGGGAGACCCTGTGATTGGAATGTCTATGTCTGATTCTGAGAAATCACGTGCGTGTAACCCCAGCTTACAAGAAGCCTGTGTTGAATTTAGGGAAGAGTCTTTGCTTGTTCGGGAAAGTTAAGCGAGCCTATGCGAGCATTTCCTATTCTGAAGCCGTGACTGTGAAGCTATCCTGTGATCGCCGAATCCAGTTTTTGGAAAGCCTGTGTCTGTTTTCCCATGGGATTTTTGAGACTACGTAGTACGGGACTGCGTGAGGCTTATTGGCCTGTGAGCGACTCCCTCCAGGTGAGAGAGTGTGAATGGGAAGGAGAGAACTCCTGGAAGGAACCCTGTAGCTGCCATAGAGCCTGGAGACTTCCGGTCCAGTCTGTTCCTGTAACCCAAGGTAAGGGAGATTGGCAGCCGAATGACTGTCTAGGTGACAGAGAAGGTGCATTCTCCTGGGGTGGAACAGGCATGTGGGGAATGAGGATCTGTGGGCAGTGAGCATGGGAGATTCCTGGGAGAGAATCCCTTCCTTGTGGTTGTGTGTGACTGTTTTCCCTGTAACCTCGGCCTGAGCCTAGATTCCTTGTCATGGGGTGGAGCTTAGTCCCAGCTCGGGGGTGACCCACTGCTGAGTTGATGAGCAGTGTGGTCTAAGGCTGGGAGGTTCATGGAAGGCCTGCATTTGGTTGGTGGATTCCGCCATTGTTACAAGATAAGTGTCTAACTATGTTTATCACATTTTATCATGTCTCCACTATAAATGTTATCATGTTTTCCGCTGTGTAAACGAATTAATATGGAATGCTATGGATTGTTTAATTATAGCAGTAATGATATGTTTTACTCTGAGTTAAATGTGTTTATTGTTTAAATGCATGTGGGTTAAACAACATCTGTATGATTTATGTACAAAGTGGTGTTATAGTCTTCTTTTAAGAACGATTAAACCTTCGTAGTAGAAATGGGTGTGCTACAATGCCCAACTGTCGGGAGAAGTCTTTCCCCATCCCCTCACCCTCTTAGTTGTCCCTTCTCCGTCAAAACCGAAAGTGGATCCTGAAACTGGCCTCTCCCCCCTCTCAAACCCCTTCAGTTGTAGAATCGAATGGTTTGATCTAATGGGTAATTCAATTGGCTATGTGCCACCTCCCCCCTCGCCCCCTCGCCATCCCNGCAGTTTCACCCTCATCCCCTCACCTAGACTCTTCTTCCTCTTCCCCTCTCTCCCACCGGCCTTCTCCATTGAATTTCAGGGACATAGAGCGGGTTGATCTCTCAACCACTCTTGACAGCATAAAAAAGGAGCTGGAGGACATAAAAACGACCATGCATGAAGTGCAGTCAAGGGAAGATGATAGATGGCACAGGGTGGATAATGTGATGGCGTTTCTGCAAGATCTGTGAAGAGCCATGGCTGATCGAGAAAAAGGGAAAGCACAGGTAGCACGGGTTTATATCGGACTGCGTCTTGGTCTAGGTCACTAATGCTTTCCCATGTTTTATCTTTTTCTTAGTCAATATTTCGGCCCTGCGTGGCATAGTAGAATGTATGCCTTTCTTCATTTGACATCTGGCTCTGAGTGGCCACAAAAACAAAATTCATCTTACAAACTAGACATTAGGCAATGATGGTTTCCCAATTGGGCACCGTTACCCATCTTTTGACTTTGGACACCTGGCATAAGTGGTTTCCCAACTAGGCACTAATGCCAGGTAGTCAGATAACTCTCAAGCATATGTCTTTTTTATCAGGATTTAATACACAACCTAAATTACAAAAAAAAAAAAGATTAAAACTCCAAACTCACGCTATCTATGTTTTGAAAAAAATTGGATTGTGTGCATGTTGGGTGATTAAAACTCAAAACTTACGTATAACCTATGATTGAAAAATCTCATTATGTTAGAGCTCTACCAAAAGACATTGAATTGGTCATCTAATCACATGTGTGATAAAAGTAATTTAAATATTATAAAAAAAAATTATTTTGTTAAGCATATGTACAACATTGTGGACAATCTACAATCTCAACTTCTTTTTTTAAATTCTTTCCCAAATTTAATAATAATTTTATGGAAAGTTATAATTCCACTTAATTGATGGGAATTTCAACCACAATAGATCTATTTTAAATTTGTATCTAAAGCAAAGGGATCAAATTTAAGAAGGTGTATTTTTTTATTATCATTTAATATGAAGGAATTAATGTTTTAGATGTGTCTAATATGTAATGGTTCATGTAATTGTTTTCTTTTAATTGATCCCACTTTATTTTTATTATTGTTTTCATTTTTTAATATAACAAACTTAAATTTTTAATTTTTTTTAACGTAACCTTATCTAATATAACTCCTAACTAAACTTGATAACATCTCCCTAATATTGGATTGTACAATATATAACTATTCTCCTTACAATTATGAAACTTTACTATTAATTTTTTTTTGGTTTATTTTAATATTACTCACCTTACAATTATGAAACTTTACTATTAATTTTTTTTTTGGTTTATTTTAATATTACTCATAATTTTAAAAAATATAAATTAAAAAGAAACTTTATTTAATAGAAAAAAGTAAACTATTAAAAAAGTTGAATTGTTGTATTAAAAAAGTGGAATTAGTCTACTTATTAATTCACTCCCACATTTACTTTTAAAATAACTTAAATAAAAGAGTAATAAACTAACCATAACCATAATGCATGCTTAACATCCAAAAATCCTATTGTTATTCCATTTAATTTGGTTAACTTGCTTTGAAATCTATCAAAAAGGGAATTTGGGAGGATTAAGGAGGACGATGCTCTTTGACTAGTTTTTAAGATCTTTTAATTTGGGTAACTTGCTTTGAAATTTATGAAAAAGGGAATTTGGGAGGTGGTAGGATTAAGGAGGACAATGCAGGTTGAGTAGTTTTTGGGACCTTTTAATTTGGGTAACTTGCTTTGAGCAATGTGTTTGAGAAATTAATTATTACGATCCGATCCTTATATAAAGGAGATTTTTATTTTATAATAATAATTTTTATTTTTTTTAATTGAGACTATTTTATTATTATAATTATAATTATTACATAATATTTATATTGCACGTTTTAACATTTTTTCAATATTAAATTGTAAAATATTCTTTTTCAAAAAAAAAAAAGTTCATTACTAATCATTTTCTCAAACACTTTATTCATAAATCTTCTACTTAAAAGGAAAAATTCGTCATTTAATAAAAATAAAAATGTTATTCATGGCTGATGATATTAGTTATTTACAATTAAAATTGTTCTTTTGAACCATAAATTCAAATTTCTCCATACATGAAGCCTTAAATTAAAAATATAATTAATACTTCATCATTAAAGTCCATGGTCCTATGAAAGAAGTGAGAATTTAGTCAATGTTCATCGTCCTCCTTATTCCTAGCTCCTTCCAAATTCCCCTTTTCATAGATTTCAAAGCAAGTTACCCAAATTAAATAAAATACCAATTTAAGATTTTTGGATATCAAACCATACATTACATTATGTTTAATTTTATTATTATTTTTATTTAAATTATTTTTAAAATTAAATAGAAGTAAATTAATAAATAGATAATTTTTTCAAACACTTTACCTATGAATCCATAAACCGAGAAAATCTCATCATTCAATAAAAATAAAAATGTGCATGATCACTGATCCACATTTATTATAGCTTCCCTTGGTCATGATATTAGTTATTTACAATTAAAGTTAGCTTCTCTTGCTTATGATATTAGTTATTTACAATTAAAGTTGTTCCTTTAAATCATAAATTCAAATTTCTCCATACCTGAAACCTTAAATTAAGGATATAATTAAAATACTTCATCATTAAAGTCCATGGTCCTATGAAAATTCTATTAAAAAAAAACGTGAGAAACTAGTCAATGTCTTTCTTATTCCGAGCTCCTCCCAAATTCCCCTTTTCATAGATTTCAAAGCAAGTTACCCAAATTAATTGAAATACCAAGTTACCCAAATTAAATGAAATACCAATTTAGGATTCAAAGCAAGTTACCCAAATTAATTGAAATACTAAGTTACCCAAATTAAATGAAATACCAAGTTAGGATTTTTGGACGTCAAACCATGCATTACATTAGGTTTAGTTTCATTATTATTTTTATATAAGTTATTTTTAAAAACAAATGGGAGTGAATTAATAGTTTTTTTTATGAATTTATTTATTTTTATTAAATTAAATTAAATAAAGTTTCATTTTAGTTTTAATTTTTTTAATTATAAGTCATTTTAAAATAATAAAGTTTCATAATTAAAATTTTAATTGGAATTATAACTTTCTATAGAATTATTATTAAATTTGGGAAAGAATTTAAAAAAATAAATTGAAATTTTCTACTAATTAATTTATTTTAATTTAATAATTTTATTTTATTTATTCATTTTTACAAAGAAAAAATATTCATTTCTATTTAGAAATTTAATAGAAAATTTACATTTTTCATATATATAAACAAGAAAATTGTATTCATTAAAAAGGGGTAGTTGAGTACAAAAAGTAGGCAAAAATACCTCCCAATTTTTTTATGAGTTTATTTATTTATATTAAATTAAATAAAGTTCCATTTTAATTTTAATCTTTTTAATTATAAGTTATTTTAAAATAATAAAGTTTCATAATAATACAGTCTAAGTGGGCCTAATGGTTAAGAACATGTGTTTCCTCTTAAGAGGTTGCAGGTTCAAATCCAGAGGGGGGTAGGGTATGTATACCTTCGTAGACTTTACTAGTCAAATCGTTTGGGGAGTCGTTGAGTACAAAAAGTGGGCTGGTATAAATAGAAAAAATCCATCTCCATTGCTCCAACTACTATCCAAGATTCCTTTCTACTCATATAAGACTAAAGTTGGTTGAAACTATTACTACATTACACTGAATATATATCCAGTAGAAAACACCTAGAATATATACAAAAAAACAATACATGATTATGTTGGATTTCAAACTCTACTTCTTTACACCATTGGTTGGGATACTGAAGGGGTATTTTTCTTCTTTTTGACGGACTACCATCCAACCAAAATTTAGAGATAGAGGAGTCGACACAAGTCTTTCCATTCCCTCATTTCGTGGATCTGGAGGGTTTGATTTTTCTGATGCCTCGGCTTCATCTGCCTCATCTTCTCAACTTACCAATGCAATGGAGTTGGGGTGAACCTATGATTCTTTACCCGGATCTAGAGAAATCGAATCTACTTTTTCCTCGCTTCTGAGGATTTTCTTCTTACATTTCAGAATGCTCAGTAATATCTTATGTGACCTTCTTATCCTCTATTTTGGATTTAGAGACTTCCAATGGAGGGTCCATATATGGATAGTCCACGTCGGATGGAAACAATGGATTTCCTTTGGGAATCTCCATGGGAGGGACCACATTTGTAGAGTCTTCTTTGGTAATAAGCTGATGATCAATGTGGGAGCCAACCCACCAAGTTGGTTTGCGATGATTTCGATATTTCTTAGGACCCCTAGGGCAATGGGCTGCCAAGTGACCTATACCAAATCAGGCTCAGCATCGAAAAGCAATTTTTCATAATCCAACTTTTGAGTCCACAAATAGTTATCCCATGTCAAGTTAATTTTCCTCGAAAACCCTTTGCTAAAGTCCATTTCTACACAAATCCAAGCATAGGTGCAGATGCTATGGTTTTTTGTTTCAGGGCTTCTATAATGAAACCTTCCCAAAGCATTATCGGTGGCACGGATAGAGGATAAGCCCAAAAAATGCAGGGGCATATTTGGGACCCTAACCCAAACAAGTGTCGAAGATAACGAATCCTTCGAAGGAACAAAATAAGGAGACCAAGGATTCATACATAAACTGAAATAGCCCCAGACCCATGGACCAGAACTAAAGATCAAATATTTATCTTCTTGAAGTTCAAACTCACATATGAAAACCCTTGAGCACAAGGGTGAATGGAAGAATCACCTTTCAAAACTGGCAACCAAGATCTTGACATCCATTCATGAATATTAACAAGACGAGGTCAGAGACCATTAAAATGGTAGATGAGTGTTGTGGAGCTGAGACAAGCTAACTTGGAAATAACATCCTTCCTCATAGGGATGGAAGGAGCTATAGCTTCTTGCACCAAACAAGACGGAGGAACAACATTGACATTCCTGGAGACAACAATACTGAAAGAAATGCCATGATTAGCAACAGAACCAAAGACCGAGCCTTTGAGAAAGCACCCCAGTGGCGCACCAAAGGACCCAGAGTGAGCAAATCCGAGTTTAGGAATATCATAATCTAATCTTGGATCGACAAAGTTAGAGAAGGGGGCCGCCATCGCGAAGGGAAGACTAACAGTCGAGGAGGAAACATCCCTGAGCACCCTTGCGGTTGGCTTGGGCTAAACCCTAGCTGCAAGAGCCACTGTGCGTAGAGGGAATGACATCACTTATTATTTACAAATTAGATATTGCATATTAATGCATATTTCATTTTTGTATTATTTAAAAATAGTCTTTCATTTTTTTATTTTTATTTTTAATTTAGCTTGAGAGTTGATTAAACGTGATTATTTACTTTTTTTTTTTTTAATTTCAAATATTAAAGATCATTCTTTTTTCTATTTTACTTCTAATGTGAACATTTTTTTCTATTTACCTATAGTTTTTAGTAGAATTACACTTGCATGTGGATGTATCTTCTCTCTTCATCTTTATCCATTTCATTTTCAAACCACATGCATTTTACTCCATTTCATTTTCAAACCACATGCATTTTACTCCATCTCATTTTAGAACCAAATGTACCAAATGTTAATGTATTTTTCTTTTTTTAATGTTACTTTATATCTTCTTTCTCATGTTGTACATTTTTTTTTAGATTTCATTCATGATCATATATAACTATTAATATTAAATTATAAAGGGTGGTAGGAGCGGATGGGGTGTTGTATGATCTTGGAGGAATCATGGAATTCACCTACGCCTACAGCATTAGGCAATCCTCTAATAATCAAGATGAAGCATATGCCTTGATACAAGGCCTAATTTTGGATAATGCCTAAGGCATCATCGACCTCATTGTCATAGGGGATTCTATATAACATGCAAGGTTCAAATCTCTTTTGAGAAATATTCATCATTGTTCCATTTTCCACAAAATACAGAAAGTAATACAATTTTTTCACATAATTGAATTCTTCCATGTGCTAATATCCAATAATCAAGAAGCCGATAGACAAGCTAATCCTTCCATTAGGATGCAAGCGGGTATCCTCTCAATCAATGGAACTTAAACCCATAGATCAATCCCATGAGGTTTCAAAACCATATGGTTGGTAAAAAAGGGGGGTGGGGGGGCTTTTAACTCATCGAGACCCTATTATTTTAATCAAACTATTGAAAATCAACCACATGGAAGGTATTTTCCAGACTCACAAATCAAGGATGAAGCCACATGCTTGTCATGCACCCTCTGGGTGCCTTCATAATTCCCTCTGTTGGGATCATTATAATCCCTCGCTTCCATTATCACTTCCAAAGGAATGTGGGATGGTAGTGGGAATAAGGAATTTTACTGCGGATTTTGGTAATTATGATTCAAGGTGGAGAGAAAATACATAAGCCTTCCTCTCCTGTACAATTGTCATGTGTTGGGATTTAAATTTCGGACATGGTTCTTTAATTCAACATGGCACTTTTGTTTTGGTGGAGAATTCATTAGTTCATTCCTCAAAGTCCTCACTTTGGCTTTTCAAAGTGCCTTTGTGGATGTGCCAAATAATGGCAAATGATGGTTCGGGTCACTAGGCAAGGAAGATAGAGTTGTTGGAGGATGAATTAGCGGATATGCACAACATTGTGTACACTCTTCAAATCCACTACAGTGGTCTCTAGGTTCAGGTGTTAACAATGTTGGAAGAGTCAGTCTAGCAAAGGTAGAACATCCACCACCTCCAGAATGAGTATTTGATGCTCAGACAACAAATGGAGGAGCTTCGCATCAGGCCACAACAAAATTTGACCCCACCAACTGACAATGGTACCCCAAGGAATTCAAAAGAAGCTTCATCTCTAGTAGGAAAACCTATTCATCTAAACTTAAACACCCTGACACCAAATTTTGAATAATAACTACCAGTTAAGTTTTTTCTATCGTAGAATATAAAAATGATACATTTTTGTATATGTATATTGAGCATGTTTTACACATGTACTCACTTAATTCTTTTGACAACAAGTTTTAGTTTAAACTTGCAATTTTGTTAACTGTAAAATTAGTGGCTCTTCACTAAGGCAATTTTAATTGCTGATTGGAATTTTGATTATGATGTACTCCTACGATGTTATCTAATGTTGTTTTTAAATTAATACAAATTTTCCTTTTTACTCTTAAAAAAATATTAAATTAACGTTATTTATTATAAATAAATAAAAATCAAATCTAAAAATTTATTAATTTTAATATATTAAATAATGATTAACTAATATGTTAATTTTTTATATTTTATTTCATTAATGTAACATGCGTTACACATCTCTCCCACTTCTACATCACCATAGAAGTATATCATCTCACCCAATTTAATTGTGAAGCGTCTCGTTTATCTTCACGTAATTAAGATCCCGATATGCTTAATGGTTTATCGTTGTGGCTTAAATAAAAATTATATATGCCGCGAAAAGCGCGTGAGATTAAACTTCTTAAAACTCATTAATGCGCGGAGATATTAAAAACGTGTAGAACTAGTGCAAAATTCCGGAGAATTAGAGATGTTTTAACATAATGTGATATAAAACAAATTAATTTATTCCTCAGCCATGGATCCCTGTATCAGCATACCGTTATTTGTCCTATTCCAACTATATTCACTAGTAGCCTTAGCTAAGAGGATGTGATGGCCCAAATTTGGAAGATGGTATGAAAAAGGAAGCATGCCTCACTAATTATATACATAATTCATGCCTCGCCAATTATATGCATAAAAGTGGTGGGGAATTACTAAATTAGCTAGCGAGTGTTGACTGAATGAAACATGGCACGACGGATGCGCTCCCTCCCTCAGTCCTCCAAATCCAACGGTCGCCAAACCAGAAAGGCAACCAGCCAAAACATCAAAGATGACAGGGACGTTTATTTCTTTCGAGGGCGGCGCCGTCAATTCAGCGGAACCGAGAGAGCTTCGGGTTAGGGCTGACGTGGAGGCCCCCGCCCCACCACCGCCGCCAAACGAACGCTCTTTTGATTTAATTACGCGCTGGTGGAGGGCCCGTGGTCGTCCACGTCAGCCCCACTCGCAGGTGCCCCGACAGTAGCGAGGGTCTCCAGGCGGTCCCTTGATTTAGTTATTGCCCATCCCGTCCGGTAATTACTGCGCTCCTTATTCTTTTTTATTTATTGACGGCCACCCGGCCTGACTTCGGTTATTCCCGTCCCTCGCGCCGTCCCCCCAAGCCCTAATAATAGGACAATTAAATATAAACAATCGCAAGGCTCTAGGTGCGCTATATATTTGTATTTCGGTCGTTTTTGGTTTATTAATGTGGGTGTGTGGTTCGTTTAGCCTAGTTTAATTAGGCTGTATTCGTTGCGTGGGTGGTTTTGGTGTTGTTGGCATAGTGTGATGGGACTAGTGAGTGGTCTCTACTAATCGTGGAGTCGAAGGTGAGGAGGAGACGAAGAGATTGATTGATTTTCGGCGGAGAAAGAGCAGCTGCGGTCGTTTTGCCTTGCGCCTTTTCTAGAATCCGGATGATTTCTTGGTCCTGTATGTGGTCTGCTTGTCTGTGAAATCTTCTTGGCTGTGTTGTTTATTGTGGATTGATTTAGTGGTTTTATCTGTTCAGGATTTTCTGCTTATTGTGTTGTTGGAATACTGTTTCATGGGCTTTTAAAAAAATTTGTACTTGCCCCCGGTTTCTTTAACAATTTCGTTTTTTTTACCCTACAGCCTTGACAAGAGAGGAGTAGAATTAACCGACACGAGATTATTCAGCCAAGAGAACCTCTGTATTTTGCAAAGGTAGAATGCTGGCCGCTGTTTCAAATTATATCTTTCTTTATTGTTTTCTGGCCCTTTCGTTTGATTGTTCACGGGAAAGGATTCATTCAATATCCTTTAAACTGTTCCATTTTTGGTTCTTTGTGTTCTAATAATGGGTGAACTTATTTTATTGCAGTAAATGCAGATGTTAATTCCATCAATGCAATAAGGGGGTTTTTCTTTTTCTAGGTTTGTTTATTGAGCTTCATGTCTTTTTCTCGTTGGTTTTCTTAATTTAACTGCAGATTGAAGAAATATTGTTGGCTTATTGCGCCGCACGTTGATATTTTTATAGGTCGGAGACGAGGGAGAACTGTAGCGAATTGCTTGCCTCATATACACAGATTGGCAGTAAAGTCTCGCATGAGAGCTCCATAGATTAACTATCTCACAGTACGGTTTCAGAACTGCGTGAAGGTGCTGACATGGCTTTGTCTGATGGTTCTACTTCAGAAAGCCGGACTGAGACGGTACAGAAACCGTACTTGTCTTCAGAAGAGGACTGCTACACCGTAGCAAAAAAGATGGAAGAGATTCTGCACTTTACTGAAAGCCCATCGTTGGTGGACACTGAGAATACAAAGGACAAAGAATCGTTATTGGCCAAGCAGGTAGAAGCCAAGAGCCAATCGGTACCCAAGAATGGCCAAGGTTTTACAGACAAGTGTCATCAGAATTCTCGTAACAATATTACTCATAGAGTTTCCCGACCTCCTGCACTAGTTATTCCTCCCCTTGGGGATAGAATACAATCTAACAATGGATTCGGCTTCGCTGCCACTTTGATGCCTTCTCCCTCTAAGCCCCTGGACCCCAATGCTCCTGAATTCATACCATCTCCACGCTTGTTTCCCAGTTTTTCACCCCGCATGTCCCCGCTGGGAATCCCCAGTCCTTACTTGGTGGGATCGGGGGTTGAATTTCTGCCTAATCAATCCACCCTGTGGTCGCCTTCGCCTTCGCCTTCTACCCCACAGTCCTATGGATACCCTAGTCCTCGCTCAGGCCCCTCCGGCCCAGCCCCACAAACGCCCACTGATCAAGTCTCTCGCTCTTTGCTACTGAAACAGGTGGCGGTTGAGTTGGACGACGAGGCCTTGAAGGAGGAGCTTTCAGTATGGGGTCACATTCGTTGTGTGGAGCTTGGAAGGCGTTCGGAAGGGATTGTTATAGTGCACTATTATGATATCAGAAATTCCAAGGAAGCTTTCAATGATATGATGTACCAGTACAGAAAATCAAGTCTGTGCGAGCAATCCACCACCTCTGCAAAAGGCCTAATAGGCGGCAAGCCTGTTTGTGTTCAGTATACTCACCCCACCAATTGCTCGGAATATAATCAGGGAACTTTGCTAGTGAACAATTTGGATCCTGACGTCTCTCTTGAACAGCTGAGTACACTATTTGGAAGATACGGTATGATACTTTAGCTCCAATCAAAACCCTAGTTTTTTAATAATTTTCCATTTGCAAACTATGCTACTATTAGTGAAACTGGGCAGGTCATTTATATTGCCACTGATATATGTAACTGCTACAAGAATGAAGCTATAAATTTGTTATATATCTTAAGAAAACAATGATTTTTTTAGGTTCAACGATTTGTGTATTTACTTACCGGTTTTGTAGTTGATTTGCATACATATAACAATTTTTTTTGGCATATATATGTATATAAAATAAGAAACAATGTTCTTCTTTTTAACGTTCAATGATTGCGTATTTCCTTCTCGGTTTTGCTGTTAATCAGGTTGCGTGAAAGAGGTGAGAGGTTCGCCGCCTAGATCACACAAGTTTGTTGAATTTTACGATACTCGTGACGCTGAAAAAGCAATGGCAGCACTGAGTGGTAAAGAAATATATGGTAAGCTTGCAAGAATAGAATTCTGTCGGGCTCGGAGGGGCCGCTCCAATTCTATTCAAAACGGACAAGGACAACCGTCCACATTCGGTTTAGGCGTGGGTACTCATCCCTTTGAGCAAGTGGATCGGCTTCACTCGAACGGGATGCCATCATTGTATGGAGGATTTAACGGCAAGATTTCTCCTCCATATATTCCCATCAGTCCCAGCAAGGAATTCCACAGTGCTGATGTTTTTTCTCCTGTGGAAAAAACCCATCGTAATTTTAATTCCAGCTCAGGTTTAACTCCCAGGAGCACTCTATGTGCCTATTACATCTTTAACGAAAAAGAAGTGGAAGTGAAACAAGGCATGCCCCGCACCACTCTGATGGTTAAAAACATTCCAAATAAGTACAGGTATTTGATGAATCCCCATGTTATCTAGTGATTTTGCTATTAATTTTTTGTATTGATCTCAAACATCCTTCTTATGGTTGCTTATGTAAATTTTCAATCCATGCAGCCAGCTAGATTTCATTAAATTATTAGACGAGCATTGCCTACAAGAGAACTGTCGAATTGTGGACTCGGATGAAGTTGAGTCTTCCTATGATTTCGTGTACTTACCAATTGATTTCAAGTAAGTTTTACAGTATAGTGTCCTGATTTTTTTTCCCTTTTCCTTTTTTTCCCTCGAGCTATAATGCATTGGATCTGTGGCATGGAAGCTCAGTTTTCACTTTGAATTTCAATGTGTTTAAAGGGATGAAAGTATCTGGACAGAAAAATAAAATCCGAGAACCATTATAGAAATGCAAAGTCTTTTGGCTCTTCTGACCTACATTCTTTCTGTAAACAGAAACAAGTGCAACTTGGGGTACGGTTTTGTCAATTTCACCAGTGTCGAAGCTACTCTGAGATTCTACAAAGACCGCCATAACAAAATGTGGGAAAGGTTCAACTCAACCAAGGTTTGTGAGATATTCTACGCGCGCTTGCAGGTGAGTTTGGTTAATTTGTCGTAGTAGTACTGAATTTCCGTTGTTTCACTTTTAAAACTATAGTTTTCTGACGACACACCTACAGCCCAGGGGGGAATTTTAATTAAGATGCCAAATAAAAAATTGTAGTAATTATGAAAATCTATACTAAAATATATTATCATATATTTGATATATTTGTTTTTAGTACACAGAAGTAGTCTATATTTTTATCTCTCTTGTGTTTTTGTGTTTCATTAGATCCGATGTTAAGAAGATCTGATCTTTGTTTTTAGTACACATAATTAATCTGTATATTTTTATCTCTCTTTGTTTAGAAATTCAATGTTATCTCTCGTTATGTTTATCAGATTCAATATTATCTTTCTTTGTCTCTATTAGATTGAATGTTTACAGAGATAGAATTAGGATACAGTTATTCTGTATATTTATATTTTTCTTTTTTACAGATCCAATGTTAAAATTGTCCATTTTTTATTATCACTTTTGATAATCACTCTCGTCACAGAAATCTCAAAACTCTTTCTTATCAGATCCAATGTTAAAATTGTCCAGAGTTTACAGAAATATCAAAACTCTTGTTAAAATTTATATTTATCCTTAACATATATACATATTTATGTTTAACATTGATACATGCTGGTAGTATTGTAATAACCTGATAGTTTTGGTAATAACCACTCCCATCACAGAAAACCTCAAAACTTTTGTTAAATTTTAGATTTAATGTTAAGATACTCCATCACAGAATTAGTCTGTATATTTTATCTCTCTTTGTTATCAAATTCAATGTTATCTCTCGTTATGTTTATCAGATTCAATATTATCTTTCTTTGTCTCTATTAGATTCAATGTTTACAGAGATAGAATTAGGATACAGTTATTCTGTATATTTATATTTTTCTTTTTTATCAGATCCAATATTAAAATTGTCCAGAGTTTTTTTTTATAATAACTCCCATCACAGAAATATCAAAACTCTTGTTAAAATTTATATTTATCCTTAACATATATACATATTTATGGTAAACATTGATACATGCTGGTAGTTTTGTAATAATCTGATAGTTTTTGTAATAACCACTCCCATCACAGAAAAGCTCAAAACTTTTGTTAAATTTTATATTTAATGTTAAGATACTCCATCACAGAATTAGTCTGTATATATTTATCTCTCTTTGTTATCAAATTCAATGTTATCTCTCGTTATGTTTATCAGATTCAATATTACTTTCTTTGTCTCTATTAGATTCAATGTTTACAGGGATAGAATTAGGATACAGTTAATCTGTATATTTATATTTTTCTTTTTTATCAGATCCAATGTTAAAATTGTCCATTTTTTATTATCACTTTTGATAATCACTCTCATCACAGAAATCTCAAAACTCTTTCTTATCAGATCCAATGTTAAAATTGTCGAGAGTTTTTTTTATACAACTCCCATCAAAGAAATCTCAAAACTCTTGTTAAAATTTATATTTATCCTTAACATAGATACATATTTATGGTAAACATTGATACATGCTGATAGTTTTGTGATAACCTGATAGTTTTTGTAATAACCACTCCCATCACAGAAAACCTCAAAACTTTTGTTAAATTTTATATTTAATGTTAAGATACTCCATCACAGAATTAGTCTGTATATTTTTATCTCTCTTTGTTATCAAATTCAATGCTCTCTCTCGTTATGTTTATCAGATTCAATATTATATTTCTTTGTCTCTATTAGATTCAATGTTTACAGAGATAGAATTAGGATACAGTTATTCTGTATATTTATATTTTTCTTTTTTATCATATCCAATGTTAAAATTGTCCATTTTTTATTATCACTTTTGATAATCACTCTCATCACAGAAATCTCAAAACTCTTTCTTATCAGATCCAATGTTAAAATTGTTCAGAGTTTTTTTTATATTAACTCCCATCACAGAAATCTCAAAACTCTTGTTAAAATTTATATTTATCCTTAACATAGATACATGTTTATGGTAAACATTGATACATGCTGATAGTTTTTGTAATAGCCACTCCCATCACAGAACCTCAAAACTTTTGTTAAATTTTTTACTTAATGTTAAGATACTCCATCAGAGAAACCTAAAAATTTTTGTTAAATTTATATTTAATGTTAAGATAGATCTATGCTGATACAATATTTTTAGCAACTTTTATGGAAAGATATTGACATTCATTCAATAAATTGAAGTTCACTATTATGGTGGTGATTACAGGGACTGGCGGCTTTGAAGGAACATTTTCAGAACTCAGTATTCATATGTAACACTGAGGAATTTCTGCCAGCCATATACGAACCACCTCGCAACGGCGTTCAATGCACGCCCCCCACTTTTGCCGCAGGTCACTTGAATGGAGGGCCTCGTAATAACAGTTTTATTTGCGGTAAACCAAGGAACGCTGAAGACTCTTCTATTTTCAGTAATCGAGGGAATAGCGAAAATGGTGGCCGAAGAGATGATACGAATACCTCCATTGATGAAAAAGTTTCAGCCAACCAAAGCTCGGAGAGTTCGGAGAGATGATCTGATCTGATGTATTTATTGCTTCTGCTGTAAATTTTATTTTATATTTGAGAAGACAAGGTAGTATCGAGTAACTTGTCGACATCAAATTAATTGTATTTATGGTAGCTAAGGTCTGTTCCATATTCTCGATTGGCAATGGCCGAGGGCCGTTTTGTCAGTTGAGTTTGCTAACGCTATTAGGTGGTGCTAGGATTCAGTGTCTGGATCGACGAGTGTAGCATTGGTTCGAAAGTGTGAATATCAAACGTTGATGAATAAAGAGCTCCATTGTTGTAACTGTTCTGAATTTGTCTTTGGTGATTTATTAGTTGTAAATATTGAGAACCATTCTGAGCGAAAAATTGATTCTATTCATAATCTTTTATTTTTCCTGAAAAATTTAGATACATGCTTACCTGGTTATTCTCTGTAGATTTATGAATAGATCTTTATGTAGATTTTCTTTTCATATCAGCATATTGACAATCGATGAATTGTATGATGGGTTTTTCTCATAGGGTTAAAGGGATATATGCTAAGATTGATAGGTACCCATTTTAGAAGGCCGAGTTCGACAATCTTGTGAGAACTGATAACTGGAAATTTAAAAATTGGATGTTAGCAGATGAGTGCTCCGAAATTTTGGATTGAGCTGCTGTAGCTGTCGCATATTATTTATATTTTGCACTTGAGGAATGCGTAGAATGGTTGTTACAAGGTAGTTGTAGATATGGAAGCCTGGAGGAAGAAAATATTAACGCATGCGCCATTTTTCCCTCGACGGCTTTCAAGGACTCGGTGCAATTTGTTTGCAACGTCTAACTTTTTCCTTTTTATGAACTCTGATTCAAATTGAGGTAATTTTTTGTTTGGAAAATAGAGTTTTTTTCTTAAATTATAAGTTTTTAAACTTTTTAATGAACTCTGATTCAAATTGATTAATTTTTTGTTTTTCGGAAATTCGATTTTTTGTTTCTTTCTTTTAATGAACTCCGATTCAAATTGTTTTTTTTCGTTTTTTCGGAAAATCCATTTTTTTTAATGAATTTCTTAAATTATAATAGAGTTAACTTAGGGATATAGGAATAGGGATATTTATATTAAATAGAGTCAACTTAGGCATAGTGCAAAATCAACAATTAACTTAGGACACTAAAGATGCATAGTGCAAAGCCAACAATTAATTTTGAGTTGGATTTTATTTATAAATGGGTATTACTTTTCTGGATTGTATTCTTTGAAGATAAGATAATGGAGTTTCGTGCAAGCCAAAGCCAAAGACTAGGAGGGGAAGAGCTTTTAAGTGTTTGTAATTTTTATTATTCCACCAAGAATGCCAGGAATGCTTCAAGTCCCTTCCTTTCCACAAGCACTGAAGATTTAACAACTTTGATATTTCCATCCAGACTTTGTTGATGTAATTGCAATTCAGAAAAAGATGGGTATAAGACTCTTCTTCAGTTTTGCAAAGTGTACACCATCCGGGTCCAAAAAAACTCCATTTCTGAAGATTGTCCCAAGTCAAGACTTTATTTTGAAGGACATTCCACATGAACAATCAAGTTTTTGCCGGGATTTTAACTTTCCAAAGTTTACTCCACCACCAATCTCTTGTGTGCTCAGATCTGAAATGCATTTTAAGTAACCCAATTTGAGGGAAAAGGACTCGGAGGGTGTAGGGTCCCAAGGATAAAAAGATCCAGTTCTCGAGCTTCTTCTTCTCTGAGCCCCAAATTGTAGGGGTCCTTCCATCCTTGAGCCCAGAGTGTAGAGCGGTTGGGGTCCACCAAGGAGCTTAGGAAAATGATGTCCCTAGAGTGTAAACACTGAATTAACTACTTAGTGAGTAAATGGTTCTCATCGCTACCTGACCAGGGATCTGACTCTAACCTGAGTCTGTTACCATTTCCAATTTTCCATGCTAAACCAGTTTCAATAAGTGGGAAAGCGTTTAAGATAGCTTTCTAAATCATCGAAGCTCCTTTCAATGTTTTTGGTTGACTTATTATTCAGGCCTCGAGAAACTGGTGCAATGTACTTCTGAAAGATAACTTTAGTCCAAATACTAGAAGTATTAATAAAACGCCACCCCCCCTTTGTTGCCAGTGATTTGGAGAAGAGGAAAATGTTTTTCAATCCCCAACCACCCAAAGCCTTTTGTGTGGCAATTTTCTCCCAGCGGACCCAAGGAATTACATGTGACTCCGATTTCCCACTCCAAAGAAACTTTGAGGAGAGTTTTCTTGTTGCATTCATAATTCGTTTAGGGATCCAAGAGAGGGACATCCAGTAAACAGGGATGGCTTCCAAGATCGATTTTACCAATACCAATCTTCCTGCTCATGATAGCCACCGATGACTCCAAGTGTTTAGTCTTTTATCCAGTTTTTGCAGGAGCCACTTCCAGTCTTCTTTTCTATAGTCGTTGGGTTTTAGGTTAAAACCCAAGTACTTTAGTCCATCAGCTAAAGCCCTTCTTTCGAAAGGAAAGAAAGTATGATGGGCTAGCTCTTCTTCTTCTGATAATAGAAAAGTAGTGAGCGACAATTTTCGACCATTTATTTTCATCCCTGTAGATTTGGAGAAAAGTGAGAGAATGTCCCTTAGAATCTCAACTTCCCTTCTAGACTCACCACTGAAAAGTAAGACATCATCCACAAAAAGGAGATGTGTGAGAGACAAATTTTGTGTGATTTTGAGTCCCAAGAGTTCACCTGTAGTCTTACCTTGTGTGAGTGCTCTGTTAAGTCCTTTTGCTACCAAGAGAAAGAGGAGTGATGACAAGGGGCAACCTTGTCTAAGCCCTCTTTCTGGAGTAAAAAATGGTGAAGCCGAACCATTTATTAAGGCTGCAAAGGAAGCTGAGGTAAGGAAACTCATGATCCAAGTGATGAAAGGAAATTCAAAGCCTAAGTGAGTCAATAATAACCGAATATACAACCAACTAACTCGATCATAGGCTTTTGAGAGATCTATTTTAAGCACTGCCCCTTTTAAATTCTTGGTCTTCATACTATGTAGACCTTCTTGTGCTATTCCTATAGCTTCATGGATTTGTCTCCCTTCCAAAAAACCAAATTGTTGTTCTGAAATATTCTTTGAGACGATTTTCTTGAACCTTCGAGCTATAATTTTGGATACGATTTTATAAGCACAGTTACATAGTGAGATGGGTCTGAATTCATCCAAAGTCTCTAGATTATCCGTTTTTGAGATGAGAGCAATGAAGGTGGAGTTAAGACTCTGAGGGATACGACCTGAAATCCTTGTATCCTCCACCATTTTCAACAAATTTGTTCCTATAATCTCTTTTTCTGTAATTTCTTTAATCAAAAAACGATTTCCTTCTTCTTCCACGAATCTGGGGAAAATTTGTGCCACTTTGACTACTTCCTCTATCGTAGCTCGGTTGTCTTCTTTAAAGAGATTCTGGTAGTAGTTTTTTCCTTGTAGTGACATTCCTTCAAAGGATGTTTCCAAGTTTCCATCTTGATCTTTTAAATGCCAAATAGTATTGACATTTTTTCTTCCTTTGGCATAGGCTTGAAAGAACTTTGTGTTTTCATCTCCACTTTCCAACTATATAGCTTTGTTTTTTAATCTCGAGGTTTCTTCTTTTTCTTTAAGTAGTTTTAACCTCTTTTTTTCCAATTGTAGTAATCTAAATTTTGACTCTATTGTGCTCAAAAGATCCCCTTCATCGTCTGAGAACCTTTTAAGTTCAAGTTCAATTTATTTTAGCTCCTTGTCCTCTAGTTTTCTTTTTTGGAAAGCCCAAGGTTTTACAATTTCTTTAATTCTTTTCAAATTTTCTGTAAACTGAAGAGCTGTTGAAAGAGTTAAATCTTGTCAAAAGGGGATCCAGTGCTCCTTGATCATATTAAAAAATGATTCATCTTTAAGCCACATCTTGTTGAATTTAAAAGGGCTGGTTGGTTTATCAGAACCCTGTTTAAGCTCCAAGAAGATAGGATGATGATCTGACAATCCTCCAAAACCTATCCATTGCTTGATGGTCAGAGAGTTGTTCAGAAGAGAATCATTAATTAGAAAGCGATCAAGACTTTTTTCCACTCCATTAGATCTGATCCTGTTGTTTTTCCACGTTGGTTTGAGGGAAGGTGGATCTAAGTCTGTAAGATTGGCTTCTGCAAATTTGTTTCCGAAATAATCCGCTAGTGGATCATGTCTCGCACTGTCCCCCCAAACTTTAGAGGCACCTAAGGAGAGATTTAAATCCCCCCCTAAAATAAGTAGCTCTTTGAAGAACGATGTTTTTAGGAGTGTGTCCCAGTAAGGTTTCTTGTTCAGATAAGTTCCATAGATGTTAAGTAAATGGACTGTCTTTTAAAGCAGGGAGAAAAAACATAATCCCAATATCGAAGTCCAAACCCCAAGAGTTGAGAACTTGGACTTTGTGAGAGTTCCATCTAGTAGCCAATCCTCCGGATTTGCCCAAAGCATCTACCGTCGTGAAGCTCCACCCAGGTAGTAAGCGCTCTAGGCTTGTTTTTACCTCCTCCCCAACCCCCAAAGTCTCTTGAAGAAGCAAAAAGTTCGGGTGTTTTGTAAAGACCACCCTTTGTAAGGCATATTTTTTGTGGGCTCCTGCCAAAACCCCTGCAGTTAAAGGACATGATCTTCATAATGAAAATTTGCTCCGAGGCTTCGCTGCTCTAAGTGCCCGTTCAATAGATTGTTGAGTTTCGGCCAAAAGATCCAGTCTAGCCTTTGATTGTGCTTTAGAAAGAAAAGATTCTCCCTCGTCCTCCCCTTTCAAGGGAGGAAACTTCCTCCTTTCCTAGTCCACCTGTGGCTTTTGTCTGGGATCTTAAGAAATATCGGGTAGAAGAGGACTCCAATAACTGAGAGGAGGAGGAAGAGTTATCTTCAAGAATGCAAGTTGTTTAGGAGGGGGAGAGGCTTCCAAAAGGGGAGGTTAGGGATATTTATATTAAATAGACTCAACAATTAACTTAGGGAGATTAACTAAGCATAGTGCAAAGTCAAATTTAACTTAGGAAGTCAACAATTAACTTATTTAGGTTAGAAATATTTATATTAAATAGAGTCAACAATTAATTTAGGGATATTAACTAGGCATAGTGCAAAGTCAACAATTAACTTAGGATATTAAAGATGCATAGTGCAAAGTCAATAATTAATTTTGGAAGTCAACACACAATTAACTTTGCTTTATGCTTGCATACATTGAATTTATAATCAAGTAAAGTTTTGGATTCACATTCAACTAATGTTGCATTTAGAAGTGTTTTTACTTAAATGACATTTTTAGTAAAAAACGAATTGTATATTTTGTTAGTTAAGTTTTGGAATCAATTAATGTTGCTTTATGCTGATTGCATTGCAGTTAGAAGTGTTTTCTTTTTAATTAAATGACATAGTCAAGAAAAAAAAATTGTAAATTTTGTTAGTTAAGTTTTGTATTTTATGTTGATTGCATTTAGAAGTGTTTTTACTTAAATGACATGCAATGAGAGAATTGACATTGGTAAGGAGAGAAATGTACAATTTTTCATTTAGGATTTAGGGAATGGTGCCATTGCACACCAAATGTAAGGAGAAAGTTCTAAATTTAAACTAGTAAATTTTGTTAGTTAAGTTTTGGATTCACACTTAAAAAGTGTTTTACATTTATAAGTGTTTTTATTTATAAGTGTTTTTTATTTATAAGTGTTTTCACATTTATAAATGTGTTTTTACTTAAAACCGTTTTTACATTTATAATTTATTTTTTTACTTAAAAGTGTTTTCATATTTAGAAGTATTTTTATTTATAAATGTGAAAAAGTGTTTTCACATTTATAAGTGTTTTCACATTTATAAATGTTTTATTTAAATGATATTAACCATATCATATTTATAAGTGTTTTTACTTAAAAGCGTTTTCACATTTATAATTTATTAGTATTTTTACTTAAAAATAAACATTTAAAAGTGTTTTTATTTATAAATGTGAAAACACTTATAAATGTTTTCACATTTATAAATGTTTTATTTAGATGACATTAATCATAGAAAAACTGTTTTCACATTAAATGATTATAAATGTTTTATTTAAAGTGTTTTCACATTTAAAAGTGTTTTTATTTATAAATGTGAAAACACTTATAAGTGTTTTCACATTTATAAATGTTTTATTTAAATGACATTAATCATAGAAAATCTATTTCACATTAAATGATTATAAATATTTTATTTAAATGAAATTAATCATAGAAAAAATGTTTTCACATGGAGAATTGCTTTTACTTAATAACATTGGTAAGTAAGGGAGAATTGTTTTTACTTAATAACATTGGTAAGGGAGAATTGTACAATTTTGTTTTCATTTAGAATTTAGGGAATGGTGCCGGTGCACACCACATGTAAGGAGAAAGTTCTAAATTTAAACCAGAGTCTTTATATTGCCCAATGGTGCCACTGTTACATTGCCTGAAGGTAACGAGCTAGTTGGATAGTTAAACAAGATAATTTATATTGCCAAGGTGACGACGAAGTTCTAAAATTAGACAAGATAGTTTGAAGATGAACATTTCTCCTGGTAAGGAAAAATCTTAAAGTTAAAGCGTATTAGGTGAGAGTTTCGAAATGTCAAAAAGTCATGATCTTAATTCGAAAGGAAAGATTCAAAGCGGGTTAATACTACATCTTTAAGGCCCGGCATGGGTTGAGGTGGGTCCTTGAAATAGAGTATGGAAATATGGGTATTTTCATATTTTTGAATTTTTCCTTAAATTATTTATTTTTTTATTTTCATATTTTTCTCCTAAATTATTTTATTATGGGTTTAGGGAACTTTATATATATTTTTATTGTTTTCAAATTTCATTGGTACACGAAGAATTGTACAATTATGTTTTTATATGATATTTGGAAATTATCGTAAATTAACTTAAAACAATTATGTTTTTATTTGATATTTGGAAAGTATCGTAAGTTAACTTAAAATTTTGTTTGATGGATAAAAAATAAAATATAATTTGAAAATAAGTCTTTAACTTTCTTTTCTATTTTAAAAATAGTTTTGATATCATTTTTAAAAAACAATCTTTATAACCAAGGTTACTAGGTAGCATATACCTGCGGAATATAATAATGAAAATATTGTTTAAGGAGATAGGGACAGAAGGAGCATGCATGAAATGACTAGATGACATAAATGTTTATTAAAAAAACATTGGAGGGAGTGAAGGCAGCAATAAGACTTCAAAGTCTTTGGTAAATCATTATTTTTTAAAACTTTAAATAAATGGGTGTATATTTTTTGGTCAACCATGAACTAATAGAAAGTCAAGCCTAACTCAAAGCTATATACCATGCCTATCGGCAGGTATAATAAAAGACAAAATATTAAAACTAATACAAAAACATTTAATTACTTCATGTGGAAGGAATCATTGTTGGGATTACAATTTAGCAATAATCACATTTAAATACATATGAAGAAAGGGACATGAGGAATTTACACTAAAGAAATCCCCAAGGGGAAATTCTATCCAATTATACAATTCTCATGTTCAACTCTCATGAGGAGTTTACAATTATCCAACGATGCCATAATTAGATATTTAGTTCAACCATATATATAACTATCTCCCATAGTTTATCCATGAATCTCTCCACTGATGTTTATCCTTAGCTTCTCTATTTTCTCCTCATCTTTGATTCTTTTATAGACTTCTATGCTTGGTCCACATCATTACAAAGGAATCATATCATTCATACATTATTCATTATTCACGAGTAGGATTTAATCCTTCATACTCCCCCCTAACAAATACCAAATACTTGTGATCCAATCATCTTCTTTATTATATTGGTCCTTTGAATTGATCCAATCTTCATCTTCTTTGAACTGATCCAATCTTCAATCTCCTTTAGTTATGCTCTTTGCCTTCATCTTATGTCTCCTATAATCTTTATCTTTTGTATTTTTTCATTCTTCTTCGGTTTTCATCTTGTAACAACAAAATATAGACATTGTTTTAGTTGAAGTCCATATAAAAAGGTTACCATCCACCAAAACACATGGGTCCCCAACCACTATATCCTCTGGTTCACTAGAAACAATTTTCTCTTGTATGGTTCAACATAAATTCTTCAATCACAAACATTTTCACTCTCCCTACATTATCAATCATCATACTAGGTTTTCTTTGGCTTACCCATAACCACACTCTGTGTTTTTCTAGGTTACCCTCAACCATTACATCTTCTAGGTTTTTGTGGATTTCCCTTAACCATTACGTCCTTTATTTTTTGTGGATTTCCCTCAACCATTACATCCTCTTGTGTTTTACATAGATCTACACTTAATTGTTACAATTCTTAAGTGGTTATAGCTTACCACGGACCATATATTACATTAAGTGGTTTATCGTTGACCACAAACCTTCCTCTGTCATGACAAGTGGTTTTTGGTTTACCATGAACTATCAACAATCAAGTTATGGGGGTACACTTACCTTATCATGACTTACATAATCATTTGACTCAGGTACATATAATTTTAAAAAACACTATCATGGAGGATCATCAATCTTCTTAGGGATTTCCTTTTCACTTCATTTTTTCATCTCAATCAATACATAATACTATTTATTCTTACTTCACTTTACTTCCTTATTTCTTTTCTTGCATCAAAATTTCTTCCTTGTCCTTGTTTCTTTTCTTTTTAGTATTCCCTTTCCTTTTTCCTTTTCTTTTTAGTATTCCCTTTCCTTTTTCTTCTATTCATGTCTAGGAGTCTATCTTTAACTTTCTTTCACCATAATTCTCTTTTGTCTTATATTGAATTCTTTGTCTTATTCTTTTTGTTTTCTTTTGTCGTCCTTGGTGTTTACTCCTATTGTCATTTTTATATATTCTTCTTATTTTCTTGCAGTTTCTTCTATCCTCTTCTTTTGTCATGAGCTCTACATCTTCTTTCTCCATGTCTTCTTCTTTTTATACCTACATAAATGTTGTTTGTTGGAATGATTTTAAGGTCCAACAAGAAAATCTTTGATCTTGGTTTGGAAAACTTAATTGATGCACCATTGTCATGATTTGACATGACTTGACCTTTAGCTTTGACAATTTCAATGACCTATCTTAGACTTTACTTTGGATTTTAACTATCAATTTGCCATGGATTTTAACTATCAATTTTGACTTTACTTTTCATCAATAGATGCTTATTTAGTGTTTTGACCATGAAAAAACTTGGAATGTCAGGTAACACCCATCATGCACCCACAACTTCTCCTTTTCAATGGGGTAAGACTAGTTCACAACCATTGGCACATTTTGACTTTCTTTGTGACCAAGAACCATTGCCTATTTGAGGTATTCCCTCTTACACTCCTCATACAACTCAAACAAAACAAATAAGGGGTCACTATATTGTCCATTGCTTATTGACTTATCTCAATCCTCACAACATTTTCTCTTACTCTCTCCAGTAATCACAACATTTTACACCAATTCATGACTTGTGTTATAATGATTTCAACCTCATATAAATGTGAATCTCATTATGTCAACAACCCATGACTTGTAATGTGATTTTCAATCTTTAAAATATACCCCATTACAACTCCTTTTGAGCATTGTGTGACATTGTTGCAGCAATTTCCAATATAATGACATGTGAGCCAATGCATTACATCTTTTGCATACTACAACCCAAAACAAATATTTTATTCTCAAACCATTATTATGAGAACCCATAAGTGATTCAATGTGGACTGGTTAAATAATAATGATTGAAAAATTCCGCATGTCCAATAAGGTATAGAAAATCAAAATTTAAAACATACCTTTATTGAATTGGTGCATGGGCTCCTCCTCTGACTACAAATTTGTCTTTCGACCCTCTTCAATCTAGTGCTTTAATTTCTAGTTGTCTCTCTTAGCCATGTTCTTTATAGGTCTTATCTTTCTCCTCATATTGCTACCAACCTCATTCTTCATTGCTAGCTACCATCCCAGTCATCCGTTAGATCAATCACACTCAAATTTTTAGGGTTTCTTGCTATAGAACACTCTTGTATCAGATATGGAAATTCAAATTAGGATTTCAAACAAAAAGTTACATATCTTCATACAACACCATGAGCATTTCCACTCATTTTTATCTAGCAGTGTAGCATGCCTCCATTTATGTCAAGGAGGAACTGTTATTATTAAAGAAAGACACAATTTTGTCCTACAAACGTTCTCCTCACACCACTTTTGAACTCTTTTCCTCTTTATGGGGGTCTTGGCTCTAAAATTGAAGGAATCGATTATTAGGTTTTTGTAGGAATCCTTCAATAGTAGCAATGTTGAGGAAATTGAAGCTAGAGGATGACATGGAATAGGTGGTGCAATATTACTTCAATCTATTTGTAATTGGTGATGAAATATGCGGGGTTCATTTTTTCTGCATTATTACTAGCCTTGGAGACACGATTGTAATTTGTGAGCTTCCCTTCCATCTGATTAGCTCAAATACCATAGGTGATGGTGGACTAATTTTTCACTATTATTTTGGTTAACCCTCCCCCCCCCCCATTGCTATATACACAATAAGATAATGTCTACTACCTAGGAATCACATCAATATAAATCGTATTATTCTCATTACTCCCAATTGATAAGAATCCAAGAACATTGAGTCACAACTTGTATTTCTAGACATACTTGTAAGGGACGAGCACTATAAATAGGATCATATGCTTCTTGAAGAAAAATATCCAAAACTGCATATGTAACAGATAAACAAACATCTCTATATGTAAGACAAATTTCTATAGCATTCATTTGTAGTCTAACAACTTTTTTTGTTTGAACTGAACATGAATTTATTTCATCACAACAACAAATTCAACAACAAAAATAACAACACAAGATATATATTCAAGAAACACAAGTCTTTCACAAACCCAATAAATTAATATGCAATGACAATACACAGGATCAACAAATTCCAACCTTCATGCCATTACACAAGATAAAAACATGCATGCCTAGGATGTCCATTAGCTCTGATACTGACTGTTGGGATTGCAATTTAGCAACAATTACATTCAAACGCATAAGAAGCAAGGAACACAAGGAATTTATACCCAAGAAACCCTCAAAGGGGAAATTCCATTCAATTATACCATTCTTGTGTGTGTTTCCATTGCACAATTCCACCCCTTCATATAAATTTAGGTGACCATAATAGCTATGTCATAGCTAGATATTTAGTTCAACTATATGTATGACTGTGTCACATAATATCTACATGAATATCAATTGATCTTCATCCCCATCTTCTCTCTTTTATTTTTATCTTTGATTCCTACACAAACTTCTATGCTTTGTCTAAATCATTACAAAGCCATCAAATAATTTAGACATTATTCATCATTCATAAGTAGGATTTAATCCTTCAATCCCTCCACAAGTTATGCTTGCTGCAATACAATACATCCATATTATCTAATACAAGGATACTTATATGTATTTATAATTTCTCATGAGTATTCCTAGGGATCTATGTCAACAACCCCTTATTATTAGATTATTTCCAACTACCAAGTCAACATAATTTTTATCCATCAAATACCAAGTGGTTCTATTCTATGATCATGGCCACATTACATTCATTATACAATTGGATACCTCCATAGGTACCCTATATTATTATTCCTATGTAATTTACTTTCCACCCCCCTTCACATGTTTCATCTCTTAAACATGAGTGGAACCTAGATATT
>ML783227.1:1209077-1229009 GCA_009831015.1 Picea engelmannii | reverse complement strand
TCCTTGCGGATGACTTCAACTGCACTCCTTGCAGGAATCCTTGCTCAGATAGAGAAACAATTGAAACTCATTTCTTCTACTTCCTTTCAGACTTCACTTAGAACATGAAATCATATACACAGCATATCAAAGAAAATGTATAATAGAAAGCAAACATTCATGAGCATATCAATCAACACACATACATAGAGAACAACACAACACCATGAACTTGAATCAACTTCTTCTATTAATCCAAATAACTGTACATGGGTGTTTCTACACAGCTCTCTGCTTCTCTTCTATGCTCCAATGCTTCTAACTATGTTACATTGCACAATGAGGGTGTCTATATCCCGTTTCCCTCTTGCGCTCTCAAACAGTCTAATCTAGAATTAAATTTCTATCTACCTGCATTAACTACTATAAATGCCTCCATCTATTTCAGACGAGAGTGGGGCACTCAAGGTCTGATTACATTATACCATGACGCCTTCATTAAATGATCTCATTTATATTTGGCGCATCAACTTCAAGGGAAAATTCAAAATTTGGCTGGGCTTGTCCAGTTGTCCTTTGTTTTCCGTGCTGGCTCGCTTGCAGTGAGAGATGCTCCTACATCATACTCCCTCGCTTGAAAATCTTCATGGGCTCCTGTCCATGATCTCCTGCATGGTCTGTCCATGATTCAGAATCTCTGCTTCAGTCTCCCAACTGGCATCTTCAACTGGATGGCCCTTCCACTTGACCAAATATTCAAAATATTCTTTCCTTCTGGTCTTCTTACCCACTCGTTTATCCAGTGTCTGCTCCATTTGTGGCTTCTCTGCAACTGGCATCTGTTTGTGCCACTGAACCTCTGGCTGTTCACCTTCTGCTCCTGTTTCCTCAAGTTTATATGGGTATAAATCTGAGACATTGAATATCGGAGAAATTCTGATCCCATCGGGTAATTCAATCTCATAAGAATTCTCCCCATTTTTCTTCAAGACCTTACATGGTCCAATTTTCTTCATCTTCAATTTATTGTATGTTCCTCTTGGGAACCTTTCTCTTCTCAAATGTGCTAGAATCAAGTCACCAACCTCAAATTGAAGTTGTCTTTTATGCTGATCAGATCTTCGTTTGTACTCCTGACTTGAATTCTACAGTCGCTCCTTCACCCGGTTGTGAAGTTCCTTCATCGCCTCTGTGAAATCTTCTGCACTAGCGCTCCTAGTTGCATTATGTTATGAATCCCTCAATTCAGAAATTCCCCTCAGCTGCATGCCATAAACAATCTGAAATGGACTCTGTCCTGTACTCCTGTTCACTGAGTCGTTATACGCAAACTCTGCCTGCGGCAATACATTGTCCCAACTGCTGTGGTGCTCTGTCACCAAGCTTCTCAGCAAATCTTCTAGACTTTTGTTTACCGCTTCTGTCTATCCATCCGTCTGAGGATGATAAGCTGAACTAAACAACAAGTTAGTCCCCAGCTTCTTCCATAGTGTCCTCCAAAAGTTCCCTATGAACTTTGTATCTCTGTCCGAAACAATACTCCTTGGTAAGCCGTGAAGTCGAATGACTTCTTTGAAAAACAGGTTCGCGATGCGAGTTACGTCACTGGTTTTCTGACATGGGATAAAATGTATTATCTTGGAAAATCTATCCACTACCACAAAGATCGAATCAAATCCTCTTTGCGTCCTTGGCAATCCCAATATGAAATCCATGCTAATTTCATCCCACGGCTTCTCAAGTATGGGCAATGGTTGATAAAAACCCGCATTTTGCTTCCTTCACTTTGAATGCTGGAAAATTCTGCATCGGTCTACAAACCTCTTGACCTATGATCTCATCCCTGGCCAAAAGTATATCTCGCTCAGCTTTGCAAATGTCTTATCATGACCGAAGTGTCCGGCCAATCCTCCACTGTGTTTTTCCTTCAGCAGATTCTCCCTCATGGAGCAATTCGGAATACATAGTTGATTGCCCTTAAACAACAACCCTTCCTAGATCATGTATTCGGCCCACTGGCTTCTATCCCTGAGAACTGGATTCTCAGCTACTTCATACGCTTCTTGAAAATCTGGATCATCTGCGTACATGTCCCTGAGATCATCAAAACCCAACGTTTTGACTTTGAATTCCTGCAACAACAAACACTTCCTGCTCAAAGCATCAACAACTTTGTTAGCAGTACCAGAAATATGTTTAATCACAAATGTAAAGTTCTGCATGTATTCAACCCATTTAACATGCCTCTGATTCAACTTTTCCTGTTGAGTCACAAACTGCAGTGCATGGTTATCACTATATAAAACAAATTCCTTCGGAATCAAATAGTGCCTCCATTTCTTCAATGCCTGGATGATGGCATAAAAATCCTTATCATATGTGGAATACTTCACCTTTGCTTCATTCAACTTCTCACTGAAATATGAAATTGGTCTGTGATCTTGACTTAAGACTGCTCCTATTGCAAACCCGCTTGCATCACATTTTACCTGAAATGTCTTTTGGAAGTCCGACAACACTAGAATTGGTTGTTCCGTAATCTTCCGTTTCAACAAATTGAAACTCTTCTCAGCCTCTTCAGTCCAGTGAAAAGATTTATGTCTTTTCTTCACTGTATCCATCATCGCTGCACTAATTCCACTGAAATTCCTAATGAACTTTCGGTAGAAACTATCCAATCCATGAAAACTTCTCACCTCAAATATGTTCCTCGGTGATGGCCAATTCTTGATTACCTCCACCTTGTTTGGATCCATCCTCAACTCATTTGTCGAAATAACAAACCCCAAATAAATGAGCTCTGTCTTCATGAATGAGGACTTATTTATGTTTATCAGCAACTTCTCTTGCTGTAATCTCTTCATCACAATGGCCAAATGCTTCAGATGTTCAACCTCCATTTTACTGAAAATCAATATATCATCCAGATATACGATAACAAATTTTATGATGAAATCCTTTAGGCCTTCATTCATCAACCTCATAAAGGTACTTGGCGCATTTGTTAATCCAAACGGCATAACAAGCCATTCATACAAACCTTCATTTGTCTTGAATGTTGTTTTCCATTCATCACCTTCTCTCATGCGAATCTGGTGATATCCACTCTTCAAATCAATATTTGAAAAGAATTTTGCTCCACTTAAGAAATCCATCAAATCATCCATCCTCGATAATGGAAACATGTACCTGATGGTTATCTTGTTAATCGCCCTTGAATCAGTGCACATCCTCTAGCCTCCGTCTTTCTTCGGACTGAGTATCGTCGGAACAACACACGGACTTAAGATTTCCCTGACCAAACCTTTGTCCAACAAATCCTGGACTTGTCTTTTGACCTCTTCATTCTCTTGCGATGTCAATCTGTACGCGGCTTTGTTTGGTAAACTAAATCCGAGTATGAGATCGATATGATGACTCACACTTCTCATCGGTGGCAACGAACGAGGTAATTCGTCCACTACTATATCAGTGAACTCTTCCAGCAGTTCCTGAACCTCCTCTGGTAAATCATCCACTCTTGGCTAGTCAGAACAATCTTTGGTTTTCTAACCACAATGAACTGTGGATCCTCCTTCTTCTTAACCTCGGTAAGGAGTTCCTTCCCACTCATGAGAAGTACTGTGTTGCTTACTTCTGGCTTCACCTCCTTATCCTTTATTGGACGTAACATGTGTGTCCTCCCATTCTTATCTAGGGTGTATGTGTTCATCCTCCCATCATGAATCACATTTCTATCATATTGCCACAGTCTACCCAACAATAGATGAAAAACATCCATAGGAATAACATCACATACATTCTTATCATTATATCTCCCTATCTTAAATTCAACTAAACACTATTTGGTGACATTTACCTGATGTCCTTTTTGTAGCCACAAAACTTTATATGGACTTGGATGATCAGTCGTCTCCAGCTCCATCTTTTCTACCATCTCGGTTGAAACGAGATTATCAGTGCTACCGCTGTCCACAATGACCTTGCATGCCCAACCCTTGGTCTTGCAAGATGTTCTGAAAAGTCTGGTCCTTTGGAATGAACTTTTTGTTTCTTTCTCTGGTGTCAAAAGGACTTTTTGCATCATGAGATATCTTACACCTTCAGCGTCTTCTACCTCAACATCTCGCCTCTGTGCCTCGACGATGTGAGTTTCTCCAGTTTCTTTCTTTTTCTCTGGACACTCGAATGACTTGTGCCCATTCTTTCCACATGTGAAGCATGTGATTACTCCACCTCTTCCTCTTCCTCTACCTATGGTACAAGGAAACCTATTATTATCAACATATCCTCCTCTCTACTCAGTATGCTATTCTCTCTGTTCAGCATATCTCCCTCGCTGTGAGCTTCCACCTCTTTCTGTCTGAGTCTGAGGTTTCTTCCAGTCGTCCCTGGGCTTCTGGGTTCTTTCCTGGGCAACTAATTTTCCCCTGGGCTGATGCCTGCCTCGGCCCCTCTGAATTTGCTTTCGAATCAGCTTCTCTTTCACTTTCAAAGCCATTTGATAAGCATATTCTATCGTTCAGATGGTTTCCATACTCATTTCATCTTGAATCTCATATCTCAGGCCATTCATATACCTGGCCACTTTTTCGTCATTGCTTTCGCAATGACTTGCCCTGATATTCAACCTATAAAATTCCTCAATATATTCCTTCACTGTCATCAGCTTCTGTCTCAGGTTCTGCATCATCCTGAACAGAGAAATTTGATAGTCCCTGGGATTATATTTTGCCTTCATCTTTGCAATCATCCTGTCCTAGCTCTTAATTTTCTGCTTGCCTTGGCAATGCCTGTCAGCTTGTAGTTCATCCCACCACAAGGCTGCATGTCCTTTTAATCTCGTGACGGCTTGCCTGACTTTCTTGTCCTCTTCGATATCTTCATAGTAAAAATAGGTGTCTAGAGCTCTAATCCAGTCTAGAAGCTCTTCTACATCCAGATTTCCCTCATAAACTGGAATGTCCATTTTCACCTTTGCACCCATTCTTGCAACAACTTTAAGTAAGCGCTCATTTGCTGCATCTTCTGCTGGGATTTCTTCTTCTCCATTTCTAGCATCATCTTTATTTTCAGACTCACTGATATCTCCTACATCAACTGTGTGCCTTTTTCTTATCTCCATGTCCACAACTCTAGCGCGTAAGTTATGCAGATCTCTTTCTACTTCTGGATTCTACACTTCTCTACCCCTTCCTCTCGGGTTTTCCCTTTCCTCCTCTAGATCGGGTGATTGTCTATCCCTTCTCCTTGGCAGCATGGTGAATTCTCTTTCTTTGCTATAGAAAGCAAATAATCTTTCTGTGCTCTGATACTACTTGACGTAGGGGCACCCGCTAGGCACGTCCGCTCACAGGATCTTTCCTCCTTCCTTGGCCCGAAGGACTGAAAGGTTCTTCTATTCCCCTATCGAGAAATTTTCACCCACAACAACTCTCTCACGGGATCTCCCTTTCTTCTATCGGGAAATTAGACTTTGCGATTTCGCGAGTCCTGTGGTTAATCAATGCTGGCCTTTTACTCTATTATTAGGGTTCCTCCTATCAGGATTTCGACACTTGCGATGTCCAAACAACTTGTTTTACCGATCCCTGATCCCTGATACGCTCCCCTGCTGCCTTAGCCTCCCGGGCTAAGCCTTTAGTCCACGCGACCTTCCCTTATATGACCATGGTCATATACCTTATCGGGATTTCGGACTTTCCAATGTCCAAATACACTCGTCCTCAGGATTTGCGATCCCTCGAATCTCGACGCGCTCTTTACGCACTAGCTCTCCTGGCTAGGTTCCTGGCCCATACGACCGTTATCCCCGTGACCACAGTCTTACCTCTCCATCGGGGTTTCGAGCTTTTCAATGCCACAATGCATTGGCCCACAGAATTCCCGATCCCTCGAATCCCGACTCTTCTGATATGCTGACAACTAGCCCCTTAAACGACACTTCCCACTTCTCTGATATACTGACAACTGGCCCCCATGATGGCACCTTCCTCCTTGTCGGGGTTTCAGACTTCGCGATCCCGAAATGCCCAAAACTCTTGTCACCAGGATTCTCGATATCCCGATGACCAAAATGCCGATAGATGACTTCCTGTTGGGACTTTCCCCGATGACTCTGATTGCTGCCACACGTCCCCTCAAGATGGACAGTTCAGATTTCTCCTCGTATTTTTGAGACTTCTGATGTCCCGATTTTCACGACCTTAGGAACTCTGATTTCCCAAGCGCCGATATCCCGATGTCTAGTGCTCGGATCTCTGAAATGGACGATCACGTGACACACGTCCTCTCTCATATGGACGGCCCAGATTTGTGTCAGGTTTTTCAAGGTGGACTTACCTTATCTCCTGTCCATAGGAATGCCGATATCCCGACTCCTAATGCCTCGATGTCCGCCACGTGTCTCCACAAATGGACGGCTCTGATCCTTCCCAGGACTTTTATCATGAAAATTCCCGATCTTCTGCTCTTGTGACTCTTGATTTCCCGAACGCCAATATCCCGATGGTTGTCGGGACTTCTTACTCTACTCATGAGGGTTTAAACCCTGTGCAACTCCTGTCAGATCTGATGGCTGATGGGTAACTAATCAACGATCCAACGACTCACGACCCCTGGAGCTTGAACTCCGAATGCAGTTGTAACCTCCTTGCTTCTTTGGCAGATCCAACGGCTGACGATATTTTGCAAATCTTCTCCATAAGATCCTAACCGTCGATCTCTTCCTCTTTGATGTTTTCTACGGGGTGAACCCAGTATTCCCCTGTGAAAACTGGTCCTCCTGCACGTAACTTTGCAGTGCCTATTCAAACACTCCCACAGCACAGACTCTCTGTACTTCTCTTCAATGAGATTGGAAGCCTTGTTCTTCCTGAGCTTCACACAATTCTAAGTCTCCACGAAGACTCTTGTGCGCACCCCTTGCGGCAATCCTCAAACACTTCCAAGTGTTGAATTCTTTCGACTCTGCGCACACCTGCAGCAACAGTTCTTCAATGCTTTGCTCATATTCACAACTGAGACTTTCCTTAGCCTGCGCACTCCTTGCAGGGCTCTTATAACCCAATTTCACTTCTGGGTGAACGAGAACAAGAGTTAAACTATCTGAGCCTTCTGTCCACGCATTCCTTGAGGACGACTTCAACTACACTCCTTGCAGGAATCCTTGCTCAGATAGAGAAAAGATTGAAACTCATTTCTTCTACTTCCTTTCAGACTTCACTTAGAACATGAAATCATATACACAGCATATCAAAGAAAATATATAACAGGAAGCAAACATTCATGAGCATATCAATCAACACACATACATAGAGAAAAACACAATGCCATGAAGTTGAATCAACTTCTTCTATTAATCCAAATAACTGTACATGGGTGTTTCTACACAGCTCTCTGCTTCTCTTCTATGCTCCAATGCTTCTAACTATGTTACAATGCACAATGAGGGTGTCTATATCCCGTTTCCCTCTTGCGCTCTCAAACAGTCTAATCTAGAATTAAATTTCTATCTACCTGCATTAACTACTATAAATGCCTCCATCTACTTCAGACGAGAGCAGGGTGCTCAAGGTATGATTACATTATACCACAGCGCCTTCATTAAATGATCTCATTTATATTTGGCGCATCAACTTCAAGGGAAAATTCAAAATTTGGCTGGGCTTGTCCAGCTGTCCTTTGTTTTCCACGCTGGCTCGCTTGTTGTGAGAGATGCTCCTGCATCAAGTTGCCTTAGGGATGGCTGGATCCTTGGAGGGAGAATTGTCTAGGATAGGTTCCCTTGGTGTTATCACCATTTATTCTCACACCTAGCCCAAAAGGCTAAGCCTTACCGATATGCACCATCATAGTTCATGTATCCTTTGTCATACAAACTTTCACACCATTATTCCTTTGCATAAATCAGGAAAACCCCTTTTTCCTAAGTTATTTCACTTAACTAAAGTCATAATCCCCTTTTATACATTTTCCCCTCTTAATTTTATTTAAATTAAAGGAAAAATTCAAATTAGTGGTTAAAATTTATTTGGTTAAATATAATATTTTATTATTTTGATCATATCAAGGATAACCACTATTTTTCCTATAAAATAAAGAGATCCATACCATTTTCATAGAGTTTTCCCATTGAGAGTACCTAAATGCTGCCAAAATTTCCACAAATTTTTTAGCTCCATTTCCCTTTGTTACTTTTAGCCAAGAGGAGAATCTTAGTCATTGCTACCACACATCTGGGAAAGAAAGATGAACCCTCCCATAGAGGGGCCACTAGGAGGCATTTTTATTCATCAGTCTCTTCACAAGTGTATCTTATTTGTACTATGGTTATTGGGAATTATAGATATCATATTGATTATTTATATCTTGTGTTATTCAGGTATATTTTCCATTGCATTCCTTTTCTATTTTTGAATAACATAGATCTGAATAAATTTAATTAAAAGAGAACTAGGGTTTCTTGTGTTCTCACACACTTTTGTGTGTAACGTTGACACAAATACAAAGTTTGCACATCTACTCACCCTTGCTACATATTTGCACCAATAGAATGGAGACTTCACTAGGGATTTGAGTTTTACTTATGATCCTTGGTTGTGGGTGTGTGGTACACATTTTTTCTCTCATTTTTATAGGGTTTTGTTGAGTTTTTTGTGGGTTTTTACCTTCATGTAGTTTTCTGTTCATTTTCACAAATTACAGGTCCTAAAAATACACTCAATAAAACCTCAAAGATGAAGCCACAAATATTATTCGAAAAATTATTCCCAACATGCTTTTTGGCCCTTTTTTTTTCCACTGGTCAATGCAGAAATTGGGCAGTTGTCTGGCATTTCTCAATGCAGGTTCTGGGAAGTTTTCTTCCATTGGTCAATGGAAATTTTGGGAACTTTTCTACCACTTCTCAATGTATATTTTGGGGAATTTTATTCCACTAGTGAATGTAGGAATTAGGCCTTTTTCTACCACTGCTCAACACACTTTTCTAGGTTTTTTCTCCCAGTGATCAATTTTTGAATTTGTTCTCTCTTTTAGTGTTTGATTTTCTTGATTTAGATATTTTTTAGGGCCTGCATTTACCCTTAGATAGTTTTTTAAGTGGTTTAAAAACCCTAACTAAACCCTAGGAATTTAGGAACAACCCCTAGGGGATTTTGATCCATCTTCCTCAAGGGATTTCTTGAGGGTTTAGTTCCATGTTTATTATTTCAAATAGGTTGTAGCTCCACCACTTGATTGTTTTCCTTCCCCTCATTTATTTTCTTTATTTTCATACCATTTTAAGTGCATTCAAAAGAATAAGAAAAAAACATATAGCGTAGGACCTTAGGTTTGATTTAATTGCACATTGTTCTTTGCTAATTGCTATAGCCATTGGATACCATTTGATTGTTGTTGTAAATCTTGAATAGATTGTAGTTGCATACTGAAACCCTTAGTGAAGATAAAGACCACTTTGTACTTTTATTTTTACTTTCCAATAGGGATTCACCATTGAAATTTAGATAAATTTTTTGGAAAGAAAAGTTTTCATTTTTATATTCCTTATTGAACATGCATCACTTCTTCTATTTTTCAAAAGGAGAAGTCATCCCTTAGTAATTTTGATTAGGTTACTTCTTTCCATAGAATTTTTTTGCACTTTCTTTTCAAAGTTATGTTTTTTCAACAATTTATTTTATGTCACGAGTACCTTACTTTTAAGCATTTTAAATCAAATTAAAAAAATCATCAACACATCAAATTAAGTTGCAAACCAAAACCACTGAAACAAATTTGAAACTCAAAACTCACATTGGACACCATTTCTCCCTCAAAGTGATAGTCTCGTAAGATTAAAGCACTTCGTCCCAAGTTTCCCATCCGATGTTCCCTCATCTCCACCCGACGAGGGAAGGCCCCCCACCTTAGTCACTCTTCTAGTTCTATATCCTTAGATTCAGAATCTCTGTCCCTATTGTAAGGTACTGGTACAACCACTTCTCACCCTATACCTCCTTCACTAGGACCATCTCCTCCTAGTTCCCCCATGGCTAGAACTACCCCAAAATAATTTCCTTTCATGGTCGGTTTGAGTATCCTTGACCTGAACCAGTTGATAAATGATCCCATTCATCATGATCCTAACTAGCCCCCCATTCCCACCAAGTTTCCCTCCATCATCCCCAAGTTTGAGGGAAGTTCGGGAGAAGACCCTTTGAATCATGTGATACCCTTCCACTTATGGTGTTCATCGAACTACATCATAGAGGACTATGTCATAATTCATCTTTTCCATAGAGCCTTTATGGGTGCTACTGCAAGGTGGTACACAGATCAACCAGGGAGCTCTCACCATACCTTTGAGTCTATTGCAAAGGGTTTTCTCACCTTATTCTAATTTCTTGTTCATCGTGACTTGGGGATTGGAATCCTCACATGTCACCAAACAACTGCCACCCACATCTCAGACCACATCCATGAGTGGCATAGATGGTGTGGCTTTTGAAAATCCAAACTAGATGACATTTTCATTAAGGATTTCTTCATGAAGTCCCTCCTTCCTCCCATCGCCAAGGATGTCGCCATTACATTGCCTAAGAATGAGGAAGAGACCATACAAAAGGTTCAGTAGTATGACTTGATCTTCACTTAGTTTGGGTATCTGTACATCATCCTCCCTGAAGCCCCTCGATTCCAATCAGGTGACTCAACCACTCCTCACACCTCCCATGTCGTCGATGGTCTCATTGGATTGATATCTCCTATATGTCCGCCACCACCACCTGGACCTAGTGGATATGCCTTCCCTTATGGTGGGTCCCCCACTCCTTATGGATAGCCAAACCCACCTTAGGACTAGTCACATACCTCAACTCAGGTGAGCTTGAGTACATCCTTCGCTTCACCTCTTAATTAACCACATTACCATGGTCGGTGCTGGACATGCATTTTGGATGAGAATAACTAAGTTTTGGGAGCTGCACCATAGCAAATGAAAGATTAAAAGGAAATACTAGAGCGTGCAAAAAGGGCACAAAAACAAGAAAATCAACAGATCGACACAAAAGAAGGAAAAGTAGTAGATCAACACAAAAGTAGGAAAAGTATTAGATCGATGCACAAGAAGGAAAAGTATCAGATCGACGTAAACGTAGGAAAATCAATTATGACCCATTAGGGTTTTGAGGATAAGTTGTTATGAATCATTAGAGTTTTTATCCCTACTTCTATGTATAAATATGTAAAGTGTTGGGGAAAATGAGGCTGCTGAGAATAAGAGACTAGGTTGCTCATGATTGATGAAGAGAGTTTATGCTTAAGGTTTTGGGGGAGATCTTTCAGGGATAACAAAATATCTAATAATTTGCATAGATAGGCTCACACCGCAGAGCGGCTAGGTAGGTTTGGGGATTACAATATGCTGTATCTTTTGAAAGTGCAATGCACAGGCCTGAGGTGATTATTGCATGAATATTGTTGTGAATGTAGCCCAAGAATTGGTGAACCACATTAAAATCATGTGTCTAATGTGTTTTTTGATGTGATTATTCATGGATGTTATGTTTATGCATGATCAATATAGATTTTTTTAACATATGGTTGATGCATAATAATAATGAATGATTTAGTGGGTTCGTTACGTTGCGATCTATGTTATATACTATTTTTGCACACTAGGTTTTAGGGTATTGAATGAATCTTAGATGGGTTAGTGTCACACAATTTTTATGGTAAAAGTAATGAACTCTTAGTTAATGGAAGCTACACATATGGTTTATTGAATGATAAAAGGACGTTAAATAAGAATAATGCACACAAGGTGAATAAGTATTAATGGTTATGATGATAGCCTCACAGTCCCTCATCCCTGCAGAAAATTGGTTCATGCGACCCCAGTAGATGTATCGGGTGAGACTTCACTTGCATGCAAGTGATGCTGAAAGGGTTGGTATCTAAAGGGTTTTTTGTTGTTGCATAAATTTAACCTAGGGTCTTATAACTACTCACCAACAATTAGGGTTCCCCATGTGGAAATATCTCTTGTGAGGTTACCATCGATCCTTATTACCCTTTTTCTAGTCCACCACCAGTAACATCTACCCTACCCACAGGTATGCCCCCTATCCATGCTAGTCCACCTAGACCTCTTCCATAAGGACAAGTGTATGCATAGTAGAATGCTCCATTTCCTCCCAATGAAAATAGGAGGAACACCAAGAGGACAGTGAAGCAAAACAACCATAACTAGGGACCTCAAGGAGCCCATAATCTAACCCCCAATACTGGGGGAAACTATCTTGACCCCAATCAAAGCCAAGGAACCAACCCAGTACCCTAGAAGGGGAAGAACCAACTCCTCCACACAAACAAGCCTTGTGTTTGTTGTGGTGTTTATGGACATTACACAAATGAGTTTCCTCTCATCCCCATCATATGTCATGCCTGGGAATCCTTTGAGGTTTCTTAGTGATACAATGCCCAACCTTCCCATCCATCCTCATCACAATTGGATGTGTTTCAAAACCCTTTCCGAGCCCAAGGGTTGGTCTCCACTTATGTTCCCCCTCCCCTTGACCTTGCCCCTTTTTCTCACCCATTTCATAATGGAACTTACTGGATTCTCATTTTTTGATTTTGTTGATGTGAATCTAACTACTCGACCTTACTAGTATGGTGTGCCCCCAGAGGCACAATTGACTCCCTCCAATATTCCTTCATCTACCCTTGGGATTTTATAGATCCCTAGACCATACATCGAGATCCATTTGAATGTTCCAAAGGTTCTGCTTCGATAGAATGTTTTCCACCTTCACAGGAAGGAAACCCAACATTATAGCATTGTCGATGACCTAGATCAGGTCCCCACGTTCAATGTCATCCCTCAATCTCCTTCAGATGTGCCCCACATAGAAGAAGGCTTTGCTTGCTTCATTAGTAACTATTGACCCTTCAGATGATTTCATGATCACCTTCGATAGTGATCATGCCAATAATTTCTCCTTTCCGTCTTCTATTTATTTCCATATTCTAGTGAACATCAACAAGTACAACATCCATTGCTACATTACTGATGAAGGCACATCCACATGCATTATGTTTGCTCAAGTTTGGCAGCAGATCGACTCCCCTACCCTTGTCCCATCTACGATATCCCTCTGAGAATATGATGGTCAACCTTCCAAACCCCAGAGCCTTTACCAGAATTCTCTCATCAAGATAGGGGGAAAAGAATTCCATGTTGATGTGGAGGTCATATATGCCCCTATATATTACAACATCTTGTTAGGATGCAACTTCACGTATGTCATGAAGGACATGGCCTTGTCAGTTTTTCGTAAGATGATTTCCCCCATAATAGAAATTTCATCACCATCAATCAACTGAATTATCATGACCCCCAAGCCCAACTTCATACTCACAATGTGGTTTCTTCCTTAAGTGGGGACCAAACTACTACCCCTATCTACGACACTAGCCCCAGAATCTACAAATATTCTAGCTTGTTGGGTGCATACTACGTACCACCTTTGGTAGTCATTGCACCTAGTTATTCTAATGTTTACATGGTGTCATCCAACCATTGAACAAAATTATCAAACCCACAAACCTCTATTGGACCTTCCACACCTTTATCCTCCATGCCTCCACTAGGCATGTCGTAGCCACATCTGCACTATCCCTTCGATCAGGTACCCTTTTTGTTCCCTCCTCCTGGGATCATCAATACCTTGGTCATGGATACCCTCACTATTACACATTATTTTCATCACCCTTATGACCGTTAATGATGTAAACCTATCCTTTTTATTTAGAAGGATCAATGGCCTTAATCCTTGAAGAAGAATGAAGATACTTTTTCCCACAGAGATGAAATTATACTTTTCCTTTGTCAAAAACCTTATAAAACGGGATCGTTGCACCTTGCTTAGTGTTAAGGGTGTGACGATATAGGATCGTCATAGGTTGAACCATAGTGGTCTGCGATGTCGTCGTAGTTTTCTTAGTGTTAAGGGTGTGACGATTTTTGTACGAAGGAAAAAGAGGAATTTCTCGAAAGTTCTAGAATAGAAGTTTCGAGGGTGAGGTGGCCTCCAATTGGTTTGGATCTTATTTGCATCCATGATCTCATGGGATCATCCTAACCTCATAACCCTATCCTTTTTATCCTATAAAAGGAGAGGAGTTCTCATTGGGAAAGTTAGCTTGTATATTGGAAAAGTTGGAAAATTCTTGAGTTTTGTAGCTTGGAGTTTTTGGAGCTTGTATGTTGGCTTTGAGCTTTGCTTTGTCAAGATAGATTGTTGATCTCACAATACATGGAGCAGAAGTGTGTGGGAAGCAAGGAAATGTTGGAACAAACCTAACAACATCAAGGCATCTTGTTGTATCTTTATTCCACATTCTTTAAAATAGTGATATGTTTCTTTCCCATAAAATTGGTCTTATTTTATTGTATGACTCCTTGATCACATACACAGGGTGTTGAGTATACGTTGTTTCTTTCACTTCATTGGCTTGTGTCTTTTTATAGGTTCAACATCCCATAAGCCTTGGAATGGAGCGAGGATGACACTAGCGAGGACAAACAACATTTAAAAGGTATGTCATTTATCTCTTGTTAGTTGGTATGCTTGATAATTAAAACTTAGGGAAAATTTTATATTATGTCTTTGTTTTGTTCTAGTTTTGGGGTGAAACTAGGGAGATCTGTTTGTGTTTTCACTTACCGATATATTCGATAAGAAAATTGGTGACCATACTGAGGAACATATTGTTTTCCTAGTACTTTCTTTCTTGCTTTGATTTCCTGGGTTATGTTTTCTGAGTCACCGGGAGATCCAAATTGAGTCTCTGACTATTTAATTTCACTGGAAAACCTTCATGCTTGATATTTTTTCCACTTTTTCTTTGATTATCGCACCCTGCTTTGAGAGATAGTGCGACGATCTAGGATTGTCACCCTCTTCCTTGAGAGATAGTGCGACGTATTCACACTATGGCCTTCTGTTACCTGAGATGATTTAGGGTCGACACATTGTGTTAGTCTTCCAGGCTGCGACGATTGTGAATTTTTTTAGTTTTTGATGGTTTTCCCTACCTAGGTCTGTGATAAGTGTTTGTGGTGATTTGTTGGGTCTAGTTACAGTCTTCTTGACAATGTTTGCATCTGCTTTTAGCCATATTTGCTTTGTTTTATAGATTTTTGTTCTTTCTTTTAGCTATATTTAAAACAAAAAAAAACAATTTCTTGCTTTTCATTAGATTGGGGGAATCCTTGCATTCAAAGTAGTGAAATTGCATGATTTTTGGCATTTTTGGTCTTGAATTCTTAAAAAAAATTCGGGGCCAAGAATCGTGTATTGGTGTACAATCTCTTTGGATGATTTCTTGAAGATCTTGATATTGATGAGTTTAATAAAATTTTGGGACATTGTGCATCTGGGAATGATACACGTTTCTTCCTTGTAATATAACTTTCATCCAAATGAAATATTTGCATTCTCATTTCTTTGCATTGTTTAGAGTCGGTCAAAACATCATTTAGTCCATGCCATTTTCCTCTTGAGTAAAAAGAAACCTTAAAATAAAGCGCTTATAAAAATTGATTAGACATTTTTATATTTTCTGGTAGAAAACCTATATTAGATTAAGGTGTAGGGCTTTGGAATATGTGTGAAAGATAACTTTCCAAAGCTGTAAACAAACATAGTATCTTGTGCTAGGGAGTGGTAAATCCACTTGCTACATTTTTTCCTGGGAAGCCCTTCTAACACGAGGGTCAATCATGAGGTCGCATTAGGATTGACAGAGTTACTCACCCTACTTTGTTGGTCTTAGTGTAGAGATTGTGCATATTATTGGGGGTCACTTGAGAAGAAAATCCTGTGGGTACCTTCTCAAGTTGATTTTAGGCTTAGATACCCTACCTTTACGCGTGGATTGGACTGTCATGTGTTTCCCCAAACATCATTGTCATTATTGGTAACCTTAGTGGCCTATCTCTTTAGGATCTTTACACAAGGTGACTATGGAGGGCCAAGTCTTCACAGTATCTGGAATTGACGTTGGCCAAACTCACTCAGGCTCCTTGGAGGGTATACCCACATTTATGTGTGGGAGCTTGCGCCAGGGTGTAAGTCCGTTAAGCAGGTCGTCAACGTAACTTTTCCACCTGCTCTATCTCATCCCCTTCTTACATTGTCCTCGTGATGTTGGATTTCATCACCAACTAGTGCGTTCATTGTGAGAAGGTTTTGTTTGTTTGATTGCTTCCTAAATTTTTAGTGTGTGTTGTTTATTTTCCCTAGCAGAATCCAGGTTGGATCTATGTTTAATAGTTTCAGTTCCTAGAGAGACCAACGAAGGAACCCCTTTACCAGGGGAACCTTTTGTTTTTCCTTCTTACAGAAACGTTGGTCCTCCTTACATTGCTACTTTGAGCCTTCTAGGTCTCACAATTGGATTACCGGTATGGTTTTTTTCCACTCAGGTAATCCCGAATGCAGCGAGTGCTTCGGTTGTAAGCACTTCTCCCCAAGACCATCAACCTCATGTTGATCCTTCACCTTCTTCACCAGTAATATCTTCTTCGCCTTCTTCACTTGCAAGGTCTTCTTCGGTTTCATCTTCTTCGCCGAGTGAAATCTCTGAAGCTAGTAACCCGATGGATAATAAGAAGAAGAAGGAAAGGAAGATTAAGAAGAAGAAGAACAAACAAGGGTCCAAACTTCCAACCACTATCGGACATGTTGGAAAGAAACCAGTTACTGTTAATCGTTGTTGGGTATGTGTTATATTCTTTGCATGTGTGTGTGTGGGCACGCTAGATTCGACAACTGTGTCTGATGATCCCTCTAGTAGTACTCTTTGTGTCGTGTGTGCCGGGAACTTTCCTAGGGGGGTCCTGTTGGGGGGGAGGGGGCAGGTATTCCCCCACTGGTTACGCGCAGTGCCCCAAATTTGTTTTTGGGCGGTTTTTGCTATTTTTAGTGGATTTTTCTATTTTTAGCGGTTTACTAAAGTAATCCTAGATTAAGGAATTAGGGTTTTGGTATCTACGAAATACCTAAAAACATTGTATATATTGTATGGTGAATGGTGAAATTCGATAATGAATATAATAAAGGTTTTCTCAATTGAGGGTTTCCGGTATAAAATCTCTGTGTACTCTGTGTATGAGCCATTGATTAAATTTTGTTTTGCTTAAGAATCTATATGCATTGCTTTACTTCACTGGTTTAAAAATTACATGTGGTATCATAACTCATTTTTGGCTTCAGAGGGACGCCTTTGTTGTTGAGGGTTTGTCTCAGTCTTGATAGATCAAGTTTATCTTGGGTCTGTGATAAACTTGGGTTTAGTGGGAGCTTTTGCAGTGGTGATTTGAGTGCAGAAAGAGAAATCACAATCTCTTCTAGAATCGAGATAGAGAAGTTCAATGGTAAAAACTTTGAGCTATGGAAGTTGAATATGGAGGACCTTCTTGTAGACAAAGAACAATGGATTGTTGTGGATCCTGGTACACAGCCTACTAGTACATCGTCTACTAGCACATAGGCTACTGGTACACAACTTACCAGTACACCACCTACTGGTATGTCGAAGGTAGATTGGGAGAAGTTGGACATAAGAGCAAGGAGTACTATTCAACTCTGCCTGGAAGATTCGGTGTTGTTGAATGTCTCAGGAGTGTGTACAGCCAAGGAACTATGGGATAAGTTGGGGAATTTGTATCAATCAAAGTCCCCAGTAAACAAGTTGTTTCTTCGAAAGAAGATGTATCATCTTAGGATGGAAGATGGATATTCTTTGATAGAACATATAAATGCCTTTAATACTCTGGTAAGTCAACTTGTCTCTGTTAATATTATGATTGTAGAAGAAGATAAGTGTATTACTTTGTTATGTTCTTTTCCAGACTCTTGGGATAATCTGGTTGTAGCAATTGGTAGTACCACTCAATCTACATTGAAGTACGAGGATGTAGTTTCATCCTTGTTATCTGAAGAGATGAGGCAGAAAAGCATGGATGGTCATAACACAGATGCTTTATTTGTAAGAGGTCGTACCTAAGACATGAATCTTGGTAAGCCTTCAGGGGGGAGATCTAAATCTACAGGTAGATATAAGTCTCTAGGAAAATATTTGAGGAAATGTTGGAAGTGTGGTAAAACATGGCATTATAAGAAATATTGCAAGTCTAAGAAGGTTGAAAAACCAAAGGGATTTGACAGTACCTCTTCCATAGAGGCAAAAACTTCCACTGAAGAAGGAGGTGATGTTTACCTAGCATCTACAAGTACACATGCAGACTACAATGTATGGTTGATTGACTAATGTGCATCATACTATATGACTCCTCACAGGGAGTGGTTCTCTGAATATGAAAAATATGATGGTGGTGATGTATTCCTAGGAGATGAGTTGACAACAAAAATATTGGGACGTGGAAGGGTTAAGTTGTTGCTAAAAGATGGAAGAATTAGAACACTCCCTGGGGTTCTGCACATTCCAAAACTTGCCAGGAGCCTAATATATGTAAGCAAGTTGGATGATGCAGGAGTGGATACTGTATTTGGAAAGAACACCTGGAATATGGTACGAGGGGAAATGGTGTTGATGAGGGGAGTTCGGTGTGAAACTTTGTACAAGTTGTTGTGAATAATTATACTAATGGGTGTAATAGTTTTGTTTTCCTCGAGCAGACAAATAAAGAAGACAATACCAATATCGTCCCTAAAAAGAAGACCATGTTGTGGCATCAAAGACTGGGGCATATTGGAGAAAAGGGCCTTTGAAAACTACATGGTAAAGGCATGGTTGAAGGTATGTCTAATTGCACTCTGGATTTTGATTTCTGTGAACATTGCATATATGGTAAACATAATCGATTAAGATTCCCATCTGGTGCTACAAGAGAAAAGGAGATCTTAGAGTTGATACACAGTGATGTGTTTGGACCTGTTCCTGTTCCATCCCTAGGTAAATCTGTGTATTATGTTTCATTCGTAGATGATTTTTCAAGGAACACATGGATTTATTTTCTTAGAAAGAAATATGAGGTATTTGATAAATTTAAAGAGTTTAAGGCTCTGGTAGAAAATCAGACAGATAAAAAAATAAAGGTATTGAGAATAGATAATGGTGGAGAATTATGCGGAAATGAATTCAAAGAATTCTGTAAGAAGTGTGGTATAGCAAGGTAGAAGACTACTCCATACACCTCTCAGGAGAATGGAGTTACAGAAAGGATGAACATGACACTAATGGAAAAAGAAAGGAGCATGCTCAGCGGTGCCAGGTTAGGACAAGAATTCTGGGCAGAGGCAGTGGGTACATCATGTTACCTGCTCAATCAATCACCTTCATCATCGTTGGATGATAAAACTCCACATGAGGTATTGTCTGAAAATAAACCATCTCTTCAACATCTTAGAGTGTTTGGTTTTGATGCTTATGTACATGTTCCAATGGAAAATAGGAGTAAGCTGGATAAAAAGGATGAAAAGTGTATATTTATTGGTTATAAAGATGGTGTGAAAGGTTATAAGCTTTGGAACCCAGAAACCAAGAAGATTGTTTATAGTCAAGATGTTGTTTTCAGAGAGGTAAAAAATGTGTCCAAACAGTAATTCCTACCAATGCAAGATGAACCTAAGAAAATAGAGCTTGAGTTGGATGATGCAAAATCTGAATCATATGAAGAAGAGTCAAAAGAAGAAGAATAATAAGAAGAAACTCATACCCCATTATTGAGGAGACCAGTGAGAGATAAAAGGAAACCAGAAAGGTATAGTCCACCTGATTTCCATTCCAATTTTTCTTTATCTATTACTGATGATGATCCAAGAACTGTCAAGGAAGCAGTGAATTCAGAGGATAGTAAACTCTGGAAGAAGGCCATGGTTGAAGAAATGGATGCCTTGGATAAGAATGAGGCATGGGATATAGTTGAGTTTCCAGCTG
>ML783227.1:1169726-1192041 GCA_009831015.1 Picea engelmannii | reverse complement strand
GGAGAGGAAAGTTTAACTATCACTTCAATTTTGGCTGGATCAACTTTAATTCCTTCTGCAGACAAATGATGACCCAACACTATTCCCTCAGTTAATAGCATTTTACATTTTTCGTGACTAAGGGATAAATTTGATTCCTGACATCGAATCAAGACTTTCTCAAGATTACTTAAGGCTTCTTCGAAAGTGTTACCATAAACAGTAAAATCGTCCATGTATACTTCCACACAATCATGAATTAAGTCAACAAAAATCCCAAGGATTTCTCTCTGAAATGTAGCATGAGCATTGCATAGTCCAAAAGGTAGCACTTTATAAGCATAAGTTCCCCAAGGACACATAAATGTTGTTTTGTCCTGGTCTTCAGGAGCAATTTGAATCTGATTGTATCCACTATATCCATCGAGAAAGGAAAAGTATCTTTTTCCAGCTAAGGTATCCAAAACCTGATCTATAAAGGGCAAGGGAAAGTAGTCCTTTCTGGGTTTCCTTGTTAAACTCCCTAAAGTCTACACACATTCTCCATTTCCCTGTCATTTTCTTAGCTACCACAACAAGAGGTGAAACCCACTTGTTGTTAGAAATTGGATAAATGAATCCAACGTTTAATAATTTCTGTAACTCTTCTTTCAAAAAATCTTTTAGGATTGGATTCATATGCCTTTGTGGTTGTCTTACTGGGGTTATCCCTGGTTGGATATATATGTGGTGAATGCGGGTGTCAGGATGCACTCCTCTCATATCAGTGTACTCCCATGCAAATGCCCCTGACTGTTCTTTCAAAAGATTTGTTAACTGTTCCTATTGGCTGAGACTTAATTCAGAGTTGATGTATAGACATTTTCCTGGGCTAAGTTCTACTGGAATGGTATATGACCCCGGATTCTCATCAATGGTGAAAACCATAGATGGTGAAAACAAGGAAAATAACTCACTTCGTTCTTGAAATTCTTCTCTGAAAATTTGATCGTATTTAAAATATGTTTGTGGGAACTCGACATTTTCTGTCACAGAAAGAAATTGGCTTAAAATATCATCCTCTGTTGGTTCTTGTAGTTCGTGAAATTCATCAACAAAGAATAAAGATTCTCCCTCATCATTTTTGTGATAGGGACATTTTAGCCACCATAATTCTTCTGTAACCGGTTGAGCAGGTGGAAAAAGAGTAAGTTTCTGTGAAGAAATTCCATTTGAGATGAACATATCCCCACCATGACATCCTATGAAAGCATTGGCCATAGCCAACCAAGGTCTCCCTAGAATGATTGGATGGCCTTTCGTGGGGTCCTTTGAATGAATAATCATGAAGTCGACAGGATATTCCCACGAAGCTAATGTAACAAGAATGTCATCGAGGACCCCAATAGGTTTTATAGTTGTTCTGTCAGCAAGTTCGAGAACTATAGGGGTAGGGCGAAGGAATTGGCTTAGTTGCAACAGTTCAACTGTATTGATAGTCATTATATTAATGGCTGCACCTAGATCGACTAAAGTATTACCAATAGAAACATTGTTGATAGTAACTAAAACTATTGGGTTCCCAGGGTTGGCATACTTCACAATTTTAGGAGCTTCAGAAATACAATTCGATGACTAGCCTACTAGGTGTATCATGGGTGGATCTTTCTATTTCTGACCTGGTTTCTTAATGCAGAGTTCTTTAATGGTTTTGGCATAGATGGGAACATATTTGATCTCTTGTAACAATGGAATCTTAACACATACATTTCTTAGTTCATTCATGATGTCAAACTTAGATTGAACAATTGTTTTTTCAATGAGCAACCTTTCAGGAAAAGGAGGTGTTTGGGGAACCTGAGTTTGTATGTTACGCTGTGATTTAGATACTTTATTCTTTGGAATTATGACATCTTTCAAATATGCCCCATTTGATAAATCATCTACAGGTTCTTCTTCATGTTCTTGGATAATTACCTTTGGTGCTGTTCCTTTTATAGGCTGATTTTTATTTAAAGTTTTTCCAGATCTCAGCTGTATTTCTTGTATGGAAATGGGGTTTATGGTGTAAGCTAGGTAATTTTGAAAATAAACACTATGGAGTGGTATAGGTGGTCTGTTGTTAGGATTTGGAATGGGTTGAGTGGGTAATATGGTGGGACGAGGTGGATTCTGAGGCTGCTGAGGAGTTTGTTGAACGGGTGGTAAAGGAGGTGGAGTAAAACCAAGCAATAGATGATGTATGTTTGGAGGATATTGAGTACATGGATTCTGGGGAATTGGTACCACATGCTACTGTTGGTTATTTCCATAATTATGTTCTCTCTATCCCTGGTACCAAGGTTGAGCAGGGACATTTTGCTGAGGCCAATTTGGCCAGTTCCATGGATGTTGTTGTTGTTGTTGTTGAGAGAAGGGTGGATAGTAGCTCGAAGGTTGTGGGGATGGTTCTTTATACATATTTGAGTTCCTAGGTTGCCAAGGCCTCTTAGGTGTAGATGGAGTCCCTGAAGCTTCCCCTCCCTTGAATATAGCTTGCAATCCTGGTAAGGATGGACAATCTTTTGTTTTATGATTTTCAGTACATATTGCACATACAGAAACATTGTCCAAAGGACATTCTCGTAAAGGATGCCTTTTTCTGCATTTTGGGCAGAATATGCTTAATACAGGGTTTTCCTCTTCCTGCTTTCTCTTAATCTTCAGAGTGTCTAATTGAGAGCCAATTGTTCCTAAAATGTTTGTTTTAAAATTTTTGAAAAGGTTTCCCAATTCAATTCTAGTAACTCCACCAGATGTGGGTACTTTGGTGTTTTTGTTGACATGTTCTCTCACACTTTTTGCAGTTTTCCCCCTACTTCTTGAATAAGTTCTACATATTTCACCGATTGCTTGAAAGTATTTTTGATAAATGTCTCCTAAAGCCATTAAATTGAGAGTGTCAATGTATTCATCTAAAACCCCTTTTAAAAAAAGAGTCTTGATTGCTTCATCTTGGAGATCATTATATTTGGATTTTTGAAGAGTATATGTAAATATTTCTAAGAAATATTCAAGGCTCTCTTCATCTTCTTGTTGCATTTTAAAAATATCATTTCGAGAATCCTTGGGTCTACAATAGTCCTGGTACTTCTTTAAAAAATTTTCCTTCAGATCTTCCCAAGATCTAATGTTGTACTCTCCTAAACTCATGAACCAACGTAATGCATAATCTTTTAGGGTAGCAGGAAACAAATTCAGTTTATGTGCATCCTGGAGATAGTAATAACTCCTTCACAGGATGTCAAACTCAAAAATAAAGACATCTGGGTGTTCACTACTTTTCCCATAAAAGGTTGGTAGTGCCGAAGGTGGGATATTTTTCATATTGACATTCTGGACCAAATCCAAAATAGGAAACCCAAAGGTGGTTTTTGGTCTTAGCTCAGTCTCTACTTGTTCTTCTTCTTCATTTTCAACATGAATTTCTCCTTGTTCTCTTCTATCCAATTCTCTCCCTTTTTCTGCCATGTTAAAAGGATTACCAAAAATTGTATATGCAATCTGATCTTTCTTTGGTGAGGGTGTGAAATCCCACCTCTTTGGATTCTTTTTGACAGAATTGCTATCTCCTATTGGTTCTTTTGAGGATCCTATTACCTTTGATTCAACAGTTGCAGTTGTTATTTGTGAAACTATAGTGTCAGGGTTCCTGAGAATATCTTGCACTTCTTCTAGATTAACTGTGTCAACCAAGTTTGGATCACCAGGAATTTGAATTTGTTGGTATGTGGTGTTTCCTGGTTCTATGTTTTGCTCTATGGTTTCCTCAGCCAGAGTTCCAGTCTCAGTTTATATTGCTTTTTGGGTGGAGGTTCCTTCATTTTGTTGTTTTGTGTTTCCCCTAAATCTACCTGTATGATCTCTATTTATCATGAAAACATACTAGATGAAAGAAAAACTAAGATTGAGTTTCAGAGGAACCTGTGATAATAGATATGTCGGTTCTCACCCTTCGTTTCACAACTCCTCTTTCATCAACCTGCTAACATACCACACCAAACCAAATACATTTTAAGAAAATAACCAAAACAATTATCTAAATTACCTTCTAAACAGCTCCCCGGCAACGACGCCAAAAATGTCAGGCTGTTGTATTAAAGATTTTTTTTAATTACCTGAAAACACTGAATTGTCAAACCAGGGTAAGTGAACTTAGAGCTTATAAACTATATGTGCTGGTAAGATTCTAATTCCTATCTAAAGGTTATTATGAGAAGAAAACACAAACTTACTCTTAGAAACTAAACCCTAATGATTATCTTGAAACTAATCATTTCTTGTCTAATTCATCAAATGGAAACAGTTCTGAGTTTAAGTACAGGTATTTCTATTCCTAATATAATATAATCACCCAAGACTATCTACCATTATCTTAAACATCTAATCATCATCATATCTATCTAAACCATAAAAGAGAGATCATTTTAAAAACCTTTTAATCTAAGCATCAAAACAGTTCTAAATCTAACCCAGGTGAAACAAATAAATGTCCTATTTTACCCTATAGGTACTGGAAGCTTCCTTTAATCCGACTATAAGCTAGCTATCCTAATAGAACAGAGTAAGTCTAAAATCAAATTATCTTTGAATCATGATCAAACTGAAAACTAAAAAAAATAGAGCAAATCTAGATTAAGCACTTGGTTCATTCTTCAAATTCTATAGGGATAAATAACGCATTCAACATTCATCAATCTATGAGATAATATCAAACTGAAAATGATCTAACCAAAAAATGGCTAAGCCAGAATTTAACAGAGTAATTCCAAGTTCAAAAAAAACTAACTCACATGCAGATTCTAAAACTAAAAATAAACTAACTCTACTGTGGAAAAGAGACAGTGAATTGAACTTGTTGGTGGGCCCAACCAAGAGGTGCAATCGCCCTAAAAAAAAACCAGAGCTACTTAGATTATTCCATGCAAAAATTGTTTCATACTTTACGCTCCATAATTCATAAAACAAACTCAAATCATTTTAACAACGAATAACATAACGCATAGCAAGTTGTATTATCATAAATTGTATCACATAGCATATTGTAACCAACGTTTCTTGAGAGCGATCCCGGTTTATATAGATCCTCCCCAAAATAGTTTTGAACATAGGTGCATTAATCTAAACGGATCTTAGATCTGAAAATGACTCATATTAAGTTAAAACGAACTTCACAGCTTCATGACACGCAGTGTCAAGAAGCGTGGATCATAAAGCATTATAATAAAGAAGTTCTACAATCTCGCCCTAAGTCAACATATTGAGTTATGACTCAATCAATTATATGAATTGGATTGTCAATCCACTCTGGCCATGTCGTGCAAGTCTTTGGCATCTTCTTTGGCATCTCCACTAAGTGCGAGCCGGTACCTGGTACTGATAAGTTCTGTTTCAAAGGAACAAGTACCTAACTCATGTCATGTTAGTATCAATATTAGTTTAAAATATCAAAGTACATTAAAAATAACTTGAATCATAGGAATACCTTGAATAGCCCCATTTAGTTGTAAAAGGATGTCAAATGTGTCATGGTAAGGCCAGAAGGAAATGATACTAGATATGAAAATGGGGGTATATTTGACATGATATAGGAAAAAATATAGTCAAAACTGGAGACTAGCAGACTTCAACACATGTATTCGCATGGTTAGATTCGTACTATAGAGTGATGGAGATGAAGACCCTCGAACTTTTCTGACAGATTCAGGTTGCATTGGAGTATATTCAGATTGTATTGTTCCATAGATCCACAGTGTATGTCTCATGGCTATGTTCAAACTTGAGTCTTTAACACATAGATCCACAATGTATTTTTGGTGACCATGTTCAAATTTGAGTCATAATGGCATGGATCCACAATGTATGTTTGGTGGCTATGACCTGTGTCACTTTACATGGATCTTTGCATGTCAGAATTTATGCTTTGATTCATTTGTATTATGATTATGGGAATGCCTACCTTAGTGATGATATATTATTGTACTGTATTTCCTTGTTAATTGGCAGGTTTTCGACCGACATGTTCCTTGTTCCCTACACACACTCAAAAACGTATTTTGGATATCACTCTGTTCTAACTTCATACTTTGGGGGGATCACTATTACACATTATTTTCATCACCCTTATGACTATTAATGATGTAAACCTATCCTTTTTCTTTAGAAGGATCAATGGCCTTAATCCTTGAAGAAGAATGAAGATACTTTTTCCCAGAGAGATGAAATTATACTTTTCCTTTGTCAAAAACCTTATAAAAAGGGATCGTCGAACGTTTCTTAGTGTTAAGGGTGAGACAATCTAGGATTGTCGTAGATTTCACCATAGTGGCCTGCGACGTCGTCGTAGTTTTCTCAGTGTTAAGGGTGTGACGATTTTTGTACGAAGGAAAAAGAGGAATTTCTCGAAATTTCTAGAATATAAGCTTCGAGGGTGAGGTGGACTCCGATCGGTTTGGATCCAAGTCGCATCCCTGATCTCATGGGACCATCCTAAACTCCTCACCCTATCCTTTTTAGCCTATAAAAGGAGAGGATTTCTCATTGGGAAAGTTATCTTGTAGATTGGAAAAGTCGGAAAATTCTTGAGTTTTGTAGCTTGGAGTTTTTGGAGCTTGTATGTTGGCTTTGAGATTTTCTTTGTCAAGATAGATTGTTGATCTCAGAATATGTGGAGAAGAAGTGGGTGGGAAGCAATGAAATATTGGAAGGAACCTGAAAACATCAAGGCATCTGGTTGTATCTTTCTTCCACATTCTTTAATACAGTGATATATTTCTTTCCCATAAAATTGGTCTTATTTTATTGTATGAATCCTTGATCACATACATAGGTTTTGTTGAGTATACATTGTTTCTTTCACTTCGTTGGCTTGTGTATTTTTACAGGTTCAACATCCCATAAGCCTTGGAATGGAGCGAGGATGACACTAGTGAAGAAAAATGACATTTAAAAGGTATGTCATTTATCTCTTGTTAGTTAGTATGCTTGATAATTAAAACTTAGGGAAAGTGTTATATTCTGTCTTGCTTTGTTCTAGTTTCGAGGTGAAACTAGGGAGATTTGTTTGTGTCTACACTTAACGATATGTCTGATAACACTGACCTTTCCTAACCTTACCCTTGGGATCCTTGTGTGGTATCTAGATCCACCTCCTACCCCTCTTCCCATTTCTGATCTCTCTCCTTATTTGTCTTTGACCCCCGTGTAGCCTATTCTGATTCATATTGGTATCCCACATCCAACTGCACCCTTCGTTCCTCCTTTCCCCCCTTATGATCCCTCACCTGGGTCTTCTCAAGTCCCATCATGACCAAAACAAGCCCCTCCCCAACCCAATACCAAGAAGGCTCAAACCTAGAGCAAGGCCAAAGGAAACGCTACCCAAAACCATCCTCACCCCACCATAGCCATGTATCCTACCATAAAGAGGCCCATTCCTCCTTGTGCATTGTATGAACTGCTAGGTCATATTACCTTTCACTACCCTCAACTTCTAGAATTGTAAGAGATTTACAACTCTAAAAATATGGATGTTTCTTCTTCCACTTTAATTATTAAAATCCAACTTCTTGAACCAGCCACCAAATGTCTAAATCCTTTACGTACAAAACAACCTTGTGCGTTATGTGACAATTATGGTCATTACTCTCAACATTGTCCTCGTCTTCCTCAATTTAGAGATGCTTTGTAGGTCCTTTTCCAGTTGGAGACTGCACGTGTGAAGGCCACCACCCCAATGATTGAAGATTCATAATCTCATTGAGAGAGCCATCCCCACCCACTACCCATACCTCGCACATCTCCCATGGTTTTGACCCTTCAAAGTAAGAAAATCACCTGATTCTCTTCTTCAGGGATGTACCTCACAACCCCTTGGGAGCACTTCATTCAAAGTTTTCTTTGTATAGTTTTTATATTTGATGTTTTGGTTGCATTCACAATGCATGTATTTCATATTACTTGTTATCTTATTCAAGCACCTTTAATATGGACCCTATCTTCTCCTACATTGGTTATGTTGATCGTGCAACTAATTCTACACGGAATATATCCTCTAAAACTTGGGCCTTGTTTACCCCCACGCTTACCCTCTATCATTCTAGTGGTGTTTGCGACGGATTTGAGATCCAAGAGGATCTAGAATGCTACAAAATGATCCAGGAGGATCCAAAATGATAACAAAAATTGATCTTCTCATACACTCTTAAAAATTAATTCATTGCATAGATATCGATGATATCTTTTCAATGGTGGAAAAATAATCTCAAACATAGTTCGTATGAGAAAGTTATGGTTGTTTGAAGTTTGGAAAAACAAGAAAAATGGGGGTGCCACGTGGAAAGACCATAGACTAAAACGTGGAATATCCATACAATTTGTACAAATGATAGAATTATTTCATACTAACCTTAGCAATATGATGTGGCAGTATGAGAGGTTGCAACATGTCACTCATTTTTTGGCATTTTCAAGCACCCATGTGGACCAATAAAAATGTTCCATGTGTCATCTGTACTGATGATGTGGAATTCATACGATGACATGGAAGGAGACATGTGGAAGGTACAATCAACATCCATATGCTAATGTGGCAATGAATGGATAGTGACATGGCAGATTGTTGACTGTGCATACAGATGGACCAACCAGAGAGTCATGTGGCTCTCTTTGATTGGACAATAATGGATAAAGAGCATAAAGGTTGTTGGGTCAAATGGGAATCAAACCCATGACCTCCAGGAAAACTTTATCCTTCTACCATTGTGCCACAATTTCTTCTTGTTACAACAAACAAACTAATATTTATTTAAATGTAACAAATGCAACCTGAGCATATAAGGGGTTGGTTAGGCCGACTTACCCTATATAAAATAGCGCTCATGCCACACACAATAACATGTATTTGTGTGCTAGGATTGGAATGCGTGCCATAGAATTTTGTGCCAAGTGCATATTGCCTCGTTTTACATGCAAGAGGTGTCCTTAGTTTTGGGTTTGTCTTGTTTTGCATGCTATTGATTTCTTTGAGGGAAGTATATAATGTTTATACTCATTTTTCTCATAATTTTGAGGGGAATATGATGGTGATGTTAGTTTTGTGAAAAATATTTGCATATGAAAGTCTTAGTTCAGATTGCTATGTATGAGACCCGTAGTCTCGTTATGCGTGCAAAATGGATTTTTGGGTACCTATTCAGAACATAGTCAAGTTTATACTTGTTTCTCTCAGAATTTTGAGATGGATTTAGTGGTGACATCTGTTTCTAGGATTGAGAATTATACTTGAAGGGTGTCTTCAAAAGCTTGGTATTTGTAAGACCATTCATTGTAATTTTGACAATTGAGAATTAAAGAGCGGTCTCACTAATTGAAAATGGACTTGGAGATGTAGGCCAAGATGGGTGAACTCCGTTAACAAACTGTTTATGTTCCATTTGAATTGTTGTTGATCTTACTTTACTTCATTTCAATATTTTATTTATGCAAGTTATTCATCAATGTTATTGAAATTTATGGATAAGTAAGACATTCACATGTTATTTGCAAATAGTCAAAGACGATCTTCATTTCTGAATCTAGTCGGATGTTTATATATACTTAAGAATTAATTTTGAAATATAATGATTTTCAGATCAAGTTGGTATCAGAGATGGTTTTGATGTGTATTTGCAAGTGAATTCTTACAAGGTCCAAATCTAAGTGAGGTGAAGGCAAGATTCCAAGTTATAATCTTGAAATTTGTTCGAGCTTCACTCCAAGAGGAAAGATGGTTTCACCAACAAGGTCAGGTCCTTACGAATCTGAAGATTATTTCTTCGAGGCATTTAATTTAATGAAGGCCACGGTGGAAGAAATGTACGAGGATCGAAATAAGGCCAAGGGAGAAAGGACACCGGTAAAAAATGAAGCAGTTAAAGAAGAAAGATAAGGTGAAAAACCTCCAAATCCTCCTTCACCCCCATCATCATCATCATACTCCTCCTCCTCTCCATCTTCTTCCGATGGAAGTGAACATTCTTCTCATAAGAGGAAAAAACATTCTAAGAAGTCTTCTCTTTCTCATGATTTGCCTTTGTTAAATCTAGATGTAAAGTTTTATTTTCCTACTTATGATGGAGAGTTGAATGCAGATAAGTTGTATAATTGGGTCAAACAGATTGAAGTGTATTGCAGGGTACAAAAAATCATACAAGACACTTCAAATATACAATTGGCTACTCTTTGCCTGAGCGGTACAACTTTGATATGGTGGGAGAGTCAGAAAAAAGCTAATCTTATTCAACATGGTAAAATCATTTCTTCCTAGATTGAATTTTTTGCTAAATTAAGAAAGACATTTTGTCCATTGGCTTATATGCAAACGTCAATGATTGCTTGGAAACATCTAAGACAAGGAAAAGGGAATTTGTTTCAAGCTTATACACAAGTATTTAAGAGGAAGGCATTGTCTTTGGGAATTCCATTACATACTCTTGAGACTCTTCTAAATTATATTGGTGGTATGCACTCATATCTTTTCCATACTATATTGATTTTTAATCCTGCTAATATTGACAAAGTATCAATTCAAGCTACTCATTTTAAATCCAACAAAGGAAAACATGTTGTTAAGAATGTGTCAGAAGAGCCACATGAATTCGAGAAGCAGTCAAAGGGAAAAGAGAAGAGTAAGAAGACAACTATAGTAAAGAAGGATGAAGAGAAAAACCTACATGTTCTCACCACGAGAAGAAAGGACACGATGAGAATCATTGCTGGAAGTTGCATCCAGAATTGAAGCCAAAGAGGGCTCAACATAAGAGGGGTAAAAAGAATATCATGACCATAGTTTAGGATCTTGGATCAAATTCTAAGGATGAAACCAAGGTTATGACTATGGGCATCAAAGGTAAATCTTATGTTGCAAGTTTCAGTTTGCGTACTTCTTCAACAAAGTATAAAGTAACCCCTGATGGAAGAGAAATAAATGACCAGTTTCATTTACAGGTTATCTCAAATCACACTAAGATTGTTACACTTATTGATATACAGTGGATCACAAGTAAATCTTATTTCAGAGCAAGTTTTTCATAATTTGGGATTGGAAACTAGGCCTCATCTGAGACCGTATCCTTTGGGTTGGATTTGTGATAATGCTTAGGTACAGGTAACTAAGCAATGCAAGTTACAATTTGAGATCACTTCCAGTTTCATTGATGAGGTAGAGTTAGACGTTGTTCCACTTGACATTTGAGGGATGGTTTTGGGAAGTCCATACTTGTATGACATGAAGGAAATTTTATGCAAGGAACATAACAAGTATCATCTTTTCAAGGATGGGATTGAGTTCATTGTGAGAGCTCGTAAAATGAAGACTAATTTGACAGTTGTCACTACAGGGCACATGCTAGTTAATGTTAGTATCTAGGATACAGGTTTACAACTTATGGTTGAAAGTAAAACAAGTCCTTTGGTTGATTATGTTTCTGTTAAGAAGGGAAAATATGTTGATGGTTCTTTCTCATTCAAATCTATATATTCAATTTTGTTGTTCATTTTATCACTAGTCAATGGAGTATGTTTATTAGTTGCAACAATTAATGGCAGATTTTTTGCATTTAAGGGACTAGTTAACTTGGTCAGAAATATTGTTTCAGTATTCATTATGGTTGTGATGAGTCAAGTGCTCGTTATCGAAGAAGAAATGATGGATGGATGATATTGGACAAGTGAGGAAAAGGCATTCTCACTTCATTTCTAAATGATCTATACTTTTGGAGGTCCAAAAGTTCTTCACTGGGGAGGTGTGATCCAGGAGGATCCATAACATTAAAAAATGATCCATGGGGATCCAAAATGCTCAAAAATTGAAATTCTTAGATTCTCTTAAAAATGCATTCATTGTGTATATCTCATTGATATATTTCCAATGGCGTAAAAATCATCTCAAATGAAGTTCGTATGAGAAAGTTATGGCCGTTTGAAGTTTGGAAAAAATAGACAAAATGGGTGTGCCACGCGGAAATCCCATAGACTGCCATGTGGAATGTCCGTACAGGTTGTACAACTGACAGGGTGATTTCATGATTACTTTATCAGGATGACGTGGTATCATGAGAGGCTACCACGTGTTACTCATTTTTGGCATTTTCAGGCACTCGTGTGGACCAATAAAAATGTGTTGCGTGTCATCATTCGTACGATGAAATGGCAGGAGACAGGTGATAGGAAAAATCAACATCCATATGCTGACATGGTAATCACTAGGTAGTGACATGGAAGCATGCTGACTATGTAGACAGGTGGACCAACGAGAGAGTGCCACATGGCACCCTTTAATTGACTAATAATGGCTAAAGAGCATAAATGTTGTTGGGTTGAATGGGAATCAAACCCATGACCTTCAAGAGAATATTTTAGGTAATATTTCAAAGTCTTAACTTTATCCTTCTAACATTGCACCACAATTACTTCTTGTTACAACAAACGAATGTGGCTCGAGCATATAGGGGGTCGGTTAGGTCGACTTACCCTATATAAACTAACGCCCAGACCATGTACAAGAACATGTATTTGCAGGCCAGGATTGGAATGCATGCCATAGAAGTTCATGCCAAGTTCATATTGCTTCATTTTGCATGCAAGAGTTGTCTGTAGTTTTGGGTTTGTCTCGTTTTACGTGCTATTGAGTTCTTTGAGGTAAGTATATAGTGTTTATACTCATTTTTCTCAGAATTTCAAGGGGAATCTGATGATGATGTTGGTTTTGTGAAAAAGTGTTGTGGATGAAATTATTAGTTCATATTTCTATGCATGAGACCCATAGTCTCGTTATGTGTGAAAAAAAGGATTTTCGGGTACCTATTTGGAACATAGTCAAGTTTATACTCATTTTTCTCATAATTTCGAGAAGAATTCAATGGTGACCTTTGTTTTTGGGATTGAGCAATAGACTTGAAGTGTGTCTTAAAAAAATTAGTATTTGTAAGTCCATTCATTGTAAATTTGGCATTTAAGCATTAAAGAGCAGTCTCACTGATTCAAAAAGGACCCGTAGACATATCCCAAGATGGGTAAAATCCGTTAACAAATTATTTATGTGTGATTTGAATTGTTGTTGATCTTATTTTACTTCATTTCAACAATTTATTTTCACAAGTTATTAATCAATGCTATTGAAGTTTATGGATAAGTAAGAAATTCACATGTTATTTGCAAATAGTCAAAGACAATATTCATTTATGAATCTGGTTGGATGTTTATATATACTTAAGAATTAACTTTGACATCTAAGGATTTTCGGATCAATTTGCCACCAATAATTAGGATGAATATGATGCAATGAAAAGTTTGTTAGCTGTTTCCCTTTCTCATTGCATTTTCCACCTTCATGTTTTTTTAGATTCCCAAATTCTCATAATGCAGTTGAATGGTGTGTATCGTATGTGCCACCCATGATTAATTATGAAATACTTGCATGTTTGAATCCTATTGTGATCATTTGAATCCATTACATTCAATCACATACCTAGAAGTCACAATCATTTTGTAGACAACATTGCAAACAACATCCTATACTGACATCTAACACATGCATCGACAAGAAGATACCCATTTGCATTCATTTATACACTATCATACATGTAGATCAATACGTACCATATATTGTACATTTTTCATTTCATCACCACAAACATGTAGACATATGTCCATAAACATATTATATATTAAGAAAACCAAAAATAACATAAGTTGTATCAATATGATTCCACTACTCTACTATACAACTGACATGTCCATTACATGCTACATAATATAAAAATGGGGGGTCATCTTGTAAATGTGTTGAACTTGCACATAATAGATCTAGCTAGAAAATACCACACACATTTTCAAAGAGAAATTGAGAAAGAAGAAGCAAGAGAGAAAGAATGGAATAATTTTCATTAACCGTAATGATTAATGAATAATTTACAAATGATATACTCTGTATAACTCAATCAATGCGCACTGGAGGAGAACCAATGCGCCATAGTGGTGGTCTAGAGTGATATGGACACACACCGATAGTTATGGGAGTGAACTGCCACCTAGTCTAGTCTCTCAGGCAGTTACGAGAGTGAATTTCCACCTAGCTAAGTTAGCTAGTCAACCAGTCTCCAGTTAACTGACTAAAACAGAGTGTAGTGAGGAGTAGATCAAGGAATCAAGGGTAATACACCAGTCTGGTGATGAAACCAAGGTTAATTCACATTATCATGGTGATGATCCCAATGTTTCATGGTGACAAAACCGATGCAACATCTAGATTCAACTCAATTAGTCAAACTGAAGTGTCAACTAAAGAGAATATTATCCAGGTGGAATATTATCCCCTAAAATATAGGAGACTGGATAATGACTAATAATGACTAATAAACAAGGAAAAAAATTAGGAAAAAGAAATCCTACGTGTGTGTGAAGTAACTCCAACACCCCCCCTGAACATCACTATGGTCAAAATAGATAATGGGTCCCGAAAGCAAGACCATGTTAGGTACCCAAATACAAAAGATACATTGAAATAAAGTGAGGAAAGAGGGAAAACCTCATGGGAAAACCCCCGCTCAAGGTACAATGTATGTAAAAAGAAGAACTATAGTTGTTAGGGAACTGCATCCTTCACTCCAAGATGACTTCATAGAGAGTGGAACTTCTCCTCATTGAAGGTCTTGGTGAATATGTATTCCTTCTGTTCTGTTGAAGAAAAAAACTGTAGGTTGATGATCCCCTCATGTACTAAGTCCTAGATGTAGTGCATGTGGATCTCGATCTGCTTCATCCATTGCCTTTGAATTGGATTTCTGCAGAACTTCATAGTGCTCTGGTTGTCACACCAGATGACGATCGACCGATGAAACTAAATTCCCAACTCAGTGAGAAAATAATGTAGCCACATAGCTTGAATGGTTATGTTAACTACCCCTATGTAATCTGCCTCGGCTGAAGAAAGAGCAATAGAAGCCTGCTTCTTTCTCGACCAAAAGATAGGCCCGAAACCAAGATTGAGTGAGTAACCAGATGTGAACTTGTGATCAGAGTTATTGACACCCTAGTCAGAATCAGTAAATCCGATGAGTTCTAATGTAGAGTCTTTTGCATAATGAATCCAAAAGGAGATGGTTCCCTGTACGTATCAAAGGATATGATTTGCAACCTTCTAATGTAGCTCATGCGACTCCTGCATGAACCTAGAAACTGTGCCAAATTCATAGGAGAGGTCTGGTCTAGAGTGTGTGAGATACAACAAGATCCCTACTAGCTTCTGTATAGTGTGTTGTCAACCTGTGGAGTGTCCCCGCCATTCTCAATTTTGACTCCTTATAGGAAAGGAGTCGAAGTAGACTTGCATTCTGTCATGTGAAATTTGTCAAGGAGATCTCGTGCATACTTGGCCCGAGACAGTTTGATTCCTGATGCATCATGCCTGATCTATAATCCAAGGAAGAAGTGTAGCGGACCCATGTCCGTCATCAAAAACCTGTCATGTAAAATTCTCTTGACTTCAGAAATCATTGAATTTGAGCAACCGATGATTAGAAAATCATCAACATACCAAAATAAGAGTAGAAATGAATCAACTGTCATGAGCATGTAGACATTTGGGTCTGATTTACAATGTACAAATTTCTGTGACAATAGGTAGGAGTCCATATTGGCATATCATGCCCTCGGAGCCTTCTTAAGGCCATAAAGAGATTTATTCAGTTGACATACCAAAGAGGAATCTTGTATAAATACCTATGGCTGCTCCATATAGATCTCCTTAGATAGATCACCATAAATAAATGCATTCTTCACATCCATCTGATGGACTTCCCATCCCTTGGCTGCCACAATGGAAAGTGATAAATGTATGGAATACATCATCACTACTAGAGTGAAGGTCTCATCATAGTCAATGCCATGCACCTACTGAAAGCCTTTGGAAACAAGCCTGGATTTGTATTTGCTAATTTTTCCATCCGTTGTGCTCTTGTTCCTGTAGACCCATCTGCATCTGAAAATTTTCCTTCTAGAAGGAATGGGAACCAGATCCCAAGTCTAGTTCTTGAGGAGAGAATTGTACTCCTCCTGAATGGTGGATTCCCAAAAGGGATTTCCAAAAGCCTCGCCATAAGACTTTGGATATGAAGACTGAACTAAGAAAATATGCCTTTAGGGAAATGGTTTAGTGGCAGGGAGTGCAACAGAAGGCTCCTTTCAATCAGATCGATTTCTCCTAGTATCGGCTAGATCACCAACAAGATCCCCTGCATCCTAAAGAGTATTTTGTGCCCACTTAGGCCTCTTCTCTGGCTCTACATCTGCATCTGGATGCTTTGACTCTGCATATGACTGTAATGAATATGTATATTTATCATCTAAGTCCTATGAATCAAAAATCTCGTTTGAAGAAGAGCCATCATGTGCATGCTCATCATCTCGAACAGGTGGAAGAATGAAGGTGTATGCATGCGACTGTTGAGGTACACATGAGACACTTTCCTCAAATTGGAAACTTCGCTCAATGATGATCTAGTCTGAGGAAATATCAATAAGTCTGTATGCCTTCACACCGTCGGGGTATCCAACAAAAATACACTCAATGCTTTGTGGATCAAGTTCCTACCTCTTTTTAGAGGGAATCCATGCCCATGCACGTGAACTGAAAATATGAAAGTGGGTCACTTATGGTTTGAGGCCACTCCAAGACTCGTAGGGGGGTCTTATCCTTGACATATCTATCTAGAGATATTTTTTGGATGTATGTTTCACATTTAAGTTCTTTCACCCATAGTCTCTGTGTAGTGACTTTGCATGCAGCATGGAAGATGCCATCTCTTTTAGATATCTATTTTTCTGCTCAACAACTCCATTTTGTTGCGGAGTATAGAGAACCGTGTGCTGCAACTGAATCCCTGCCTCATGAAAAATATTATGGATATCATGATTGAAATACTCTCCCCCATTATTAGTTAAGAGGACTTTGATTTTCTTTCGTGACTGTGTCTCAACCAGAGCTTTGAAATCTTTGAGGTGTTGAAATACCTCAGATTTTTTACTAAGAAAGTAAATCCATGTAAAATGTGAGAAATCATCAACAAAAATGAGAACAACCCTCTCTTTGCTGATAGATGGATGTGGAAAAGGAACCATGAGATCAATATGGATCATATCTAAAGGAGAGGAAGCTCTCTGAGTCTTTCCTTTGTCGAATTTTTCTTGAGGGTGTTTTCCAAGAACACATCCCTCACAGATGCCTTCAGAGAAGTGGATGTCTGGTAGACAATAAACAAATATTTTGTTGCTAATTTTTTTCATATATTTGAAATTCAAATGTCTAAACCTTTCGTTCCATATCCTACTACTTTCATCAACATGAGTAAGCAATAAAGAAAAATCTGGTTCAATAAATTCAGAAAATGTATAAAATCTAGATTGATGATTTACCTTACCGGTAGCAACCCTGGAATTGGTTTGCATGTCATAGATGTCCACTTCATTTGGTTTGAATATGAATTTCTTTCCGGTGCCATAATTCATCATTTGATACATGAAGATAATATTGACTGAAATTTTTGGAACGCGCAACACATTCTCGAAACTTTCGTTGGTGAGTTCAATCCTTCCTTTTCTAGTGACCTCGACTGAAGATTTGTCCCCCATTAGAATAGGAGGACCTTTATATGCATACAATGAAGAATAGTCTTTCTTTTTGGAAGCCATGTGATGTGATTCTCTTGAATCTACAATCCAAGCATCAAGAGAGGAGTTGATGGCAATCAAGGGATGGCTAGAATTTCCTTTCTTGGGATTCTGATCTTCTGGCTTCTTCTTCTTGGCACCCTCGGGGATGCGATATCCAAGGTTGTTTTGATGAAGTATTTGAGTCATTATATCTATTTGTTTTTGCATGCATGCAGATTATGGATGGAATCCTTAATGGAAGTACGTGCATTTCTCCCCTTTTCTTTCGTTTCTACCTTTGGATCCAGAGGCATCGATTAAGGGTTTTGAGTACCCTTCCTTCTTCGGATGTGCATGGGTTTTCATTTTTGTCTTTATATTTATATTTATGATATTTATGGCTTCCATCTTTCACAGTAAGTGCATGCACCTTTGGGCCTTTGATTTTTCCCATGTTGATGAGCTCGGTTTTCTCTTGTGTCAGGGATTAGATAAAGTCCTTAAGAGAAGGCATCTTCCAGGTGGCTCCAGAGGAGAATTTGACTGAATGGAATGTTGATATGAACATAGAGAATTCATGACCAATTTTGAATATAATGGTGAGAACCATTTCTTTCTCCTCCTTAGATTTATCAACCCCGCAAGCTTTGAGTTGTGACAGTAAATCCTTGAATTTTGTAAAGAAATCTTGGATATTGTCGAAGATTTTTGGATCCAATGTGAGAAATTCCACCTCTAGAATGTTTCCCCTCATCTCATCCTATTTTCCAAAGATCTGTTCCAAGGTGGTCCAGGCTTCATTGGGGGTTTTACAATAATATATGTGAAAAAGGAGATCAAGAGAAATAAGACTGCAAATCGTTCTGAATGCATCATCCATTCGATTTAGATACTTGGATTTTTCTATGGATGATGTTGTTAGAATATAGAAGATGGTGTGCTCATTTTACCATTGACGATACCCTCGTTAGCCAACCATAGGCCGAAGCCACCCTCCGAGCACCTTAACCTTGACTGAGAATTTCTCCGGAATCAACCCCTAGGCTAGATAGCCAAACAAAGGGTAGCGCACCTTTCCCCAAGGATAGCGCATCACAAGAAACTGATAAAATAGTCCAAACCATAACCAAGAGATAGTCCAAGCCAATACTAAAACTACTAGCTGCAGCAACGGCACCTGCAGCTCTCCTCCACACGTGCTCACCAAACTAGGAACTGCAGTGCGCACCACTTGCTGTTTGCGATTATGAGATGCTATCAAATGAGAACCGACGCCCTGTATTTATACTGGTTCTACCAGATTTGATGGCGCTGACTTCTCCTTCTGGATATGTGTCTGTTCAGTATATTATTATTATTTTTGGCCGACTTCTTCTCTTGGAGGCTAATAACCTAATATAAATTATCTTCTTGAGCCGACAAGACTTCTAGGGTTATTAGCCAACTCATTAGAGTTTTCTCTTGCTTTCCGGAGTTTTCTATTCTCGTTAGGTTCACAAGTGGAGGTAAATACCTCCCGCAACTACCATAATATTAACACTCCCTCCTAGCTAGGGAGGTATTACAGGTAATGGTCTTGAGCACAAAAACATACCATTTACCCGGTAGCATCAATATAGTCATCTAGACTATCTCATGACTAGATCATGAGCATCACCATCACCATCAACTGCATCATCTCTCGAAACCATACTTCATCTGAGTAATTAGACATGATGCTGGATAAGTCACTCACACCATAGAGTGATACAAGATCCACTCTTATAATCTAGAGGAGTAAATTCTCTGAACCAATTTCCGTCTGGAAAATATCTGTTCATCATTCATATGGATGGTGATTATTTTCAATAAACTATTGATAGTCTTCAAGGCAATTAGAATAGAAATAGAACAAAAATGTGTCTATCCATAGTAGTACATAACTACAATCTAATGGTTCACTACCACACCAAGTAACACACAAGTACTTGATCATCAACGTATAGTCACAAACAATGGAACATGACCACCACAATAGTCTTCATCTACTGTCATACAGTCTTCATAACAAACATTTGATAGAAACCTGCATAGAAACAATGTTATGATATATACTGAATTATTTGGGCCAATATTTCACTCACATCTGTGAGCTTTGAAAGAATATATGCCTCATGAATAGTGGAACATATCCACCATAGTAGTCTATATCTACTTTCTTCATAACAAACATCTGATAGCAACCTGCACATAAACAATGTTATGATATAAACTGATTTGTCTGGACCAATCTTTCACTCACATCTGTGAGCTCTAAAAGAGTATCTGCCTCAAAATAGTGGAACATATCCACTACAGTAGTATATCTCTACTGTCTGGAGACAGGTAGTCTCCATAACAATCATCTGATGCCATCCTTCATAGAGAATATTGTTAAAAAAAAACTGAATCATTTGGGCCAATATTTTATTCACATTTGTGAGATTTGAAAGAATATCTTCCCTCATCAACAATGGGCTATCTACCCTATTCTTCTCAAACAAGGAAGAAGGATTGTTTCTGATTTTTGAGCATGGACCATTCCTCACCCTGGGCCATTCTTCCTACACTAATCAAAGTGCACCCTAGACAGAATGTATAAACCCTAAGGAATGTCTGAGTCTGGACCATTCCTCACCCTGGGCCATTCCTCCTACACTAATCAAAGTGCACCCTGGAGATAATGTATAACCCTAAGGAATGCCTGTCCCTGATTGTTGAGCCTGGACCATTCCCCACCCTAGGCCATTCCTCCTACACTAATCAAACTGCACCCTGGAGAGAATGTATAAACCCTAAGGAATGACTGTTCGGACCATTTCCTCCGTTAACCACAAGAGGAAAATACTGTCCTGCATCAACCTCCAAAACAAACCATTCCTCATGTTAACCACAATGAGAAATTGTTGTCCGGTGAGGTGGGCCAGTCTTCTTGAGTAACTTTAAAGAAGAGAGACTTCCCTAGACCACTCCCCATGTTAACCACAATAGGAATTCGTTGTCTATGATACATCAGCAATCAGAATACTTCCCATGTTAACCACAATGGAAACTGACTATCCGTCAGAAGTCTCAATCCACTTTCTGAATAGGAAAGCATCTGTCCAAAATGGATTGTTTTTCAAATTTAAAGATGAATGCCTTCAATAATGTTTTCAGTGATCCCTCCTAACTTGGAGAGTCATTTCTTCTTTTTCCAATAAGAAGGAAGTTGTTTCCATGAGCTCTAGCTTGAGTACGCAAACTCTTTCATCTTGGATAGAAGCTTTACCAAAATGTCTTCTTATCTGCTCATCTGTAGAGATATGTATTTGAGAGTCATTTTCTCCTTTCTGGACTTCATCATGGATAATGTAATGCTTGATTTTGATTGTACTTTAATATGGAACATTGTGAAGGCTTCATGTAGATATGAACAATAGAGTATATCATAGTTGGAAAACCAAAACATCTCTATGTGGCACTTCTTCTGTCATCATGAGATCTGATCTACTGAGTAGTCATCTTGATGTTATAGGAAATATTCACCATGCTTCTACAGTGCACTAGAGGTTCTCCACCAAGTTATCTTCTTCTATCTACATATAGCAGTCTCTTTCTGGTATGCCTCAAAGTCTTGAGATTGCTCTTCATACGCTCTTTATTCAATTTCTCTGGAGAACTTTCTTTGCATTCATCTGATGTAGAACTCCAACTCATGGATGTTGCAGATGATATAATGACTTATGTAGAGATAAGTCTGGTTTACTGGAACAAGTAATCATTGTAGTCTTCTCCTTCCATCTGGGAGAACCTTTGGTTCTAGATCTCACAATCCTTTCTTTCATAAGTCTTCCATACACTGTTCTTCATCATGATTTTCAATTCTTCTGCTTGATTGCTTTTAGTGAGTTCATATCAGGCTGGTAATCTTGTGATTTTTGATACAATGACTGGTTGTTCTGGTTCCTCTTTCTCTCTTGGAATCCTCATGTTCTTCTTCATGTTTTTCTTTAGCTCTTGGGTCCATGGAGTTTATTATAGATTCCATGCCCTAGAGATTCCACTTCTTCTTTTCATCATAGAATCACGGGTCTAGATGGACAATCAGGAATACTTTAAGGCTTCTCTTCAAATAAGTCTTCTTCTGTAGTTGAACTGAACACGTACTGTCTTTCATGGCTGATACCATGGATATATATATATATATATATATATCATCATCTTCAATGGATCATAGGATTAGCTCCCTCTTAACCCTTGCTTTATGTAAGAGTGCATATAATCGGCTCCCTCTATCTAACAGAGTCCACGCATTCATCTGCATCCTTATTTTCTTCTGCAATATATAATTGGCTCTCTTGTCTAATAGAGTCCACGCTTTCGTCTTGTTGTTTTCTACAAAATGTCATGAGTCTTTTTCCAATTTCTTCTCAATTGCTGACTTTTGTCTGTCTTTGCTTCTTCTAAGTTTCTTCACGATTGATTCAGCTTATCTTGCAATAGCTTCTTCATGATTTGTATTTCATCCTTTCATGTGTATTATCTAATGATATCCATTTTCATCTTGTTCGTTCTTCTAGAGATATAGTTCTACTTGGAACATATTATTTTCCAGGAGATAGATATACAA
>ML783227.1:1153987-1169227 GCA_009831015.1 Picea engelmannii | reverse complement strand
CATAACTTGTCCAATGTTTCTGACTGAGAAGAGATTTGTTAGGGCATCGTACATCTTCTTTGATGAGTCAAGATGGGAGATGTAGGGTATCAAGTGGTCTTTTATAGAATCCACTATGATACTCATGGAATTGATGTCAACATGCTTGAACTTCTCCATAGCTGCAATGTTTTGCGGTTCCTTCTCTTCTCCTTCTTCAAACTCTGGCTTCACGATCTTTCCTTTCACAATATCCAACACTTTATTCTTAGCAAGAATGAGGTCAATCATTGTATTCCATGCTCTGAAGTTAGAGGCTCCATCTAACTTGTTCTCAGACTTCATAGAGTTCGTCATGGCTGCTTGACTTGGTCAAACCCTAGATTTGACCAAAAATCCAAACTTCATGTCTTGGCCTTCTGAGAGTGCCAAGAGATGTGCTAGGCTAGGGAACAATGATCTGTCCGAAGATTAGGTCAATCCATTCACTTAATGTGCCTCAACAAGAGGATTAGGGTTTCTGCAACTGCACCTGGTAGTAACCCTAACTGCAGTTTCTTAGAAGTTGCTCCTGCTAGTAACCCTAGCGATAGTTCCTCAACGAGCTCAATATCCTAGCAGATATGCTTCCTTCCAGTGTTTAGACTAAATGAAGGAGGTGTGGGCCCACAACCTATTAGAATATAGAAGATGGTGTGCTCGGTTTACCATTGACGATACCCTCGTCACCCAACCATAGGCCGAAGCCACCCTTCGAGCACCTCAACCTTGAATGAGAATTTATCCGGAAGTAAAACCTAGGCTAGATAGCCAAACAAAGGGTAGCGCACCTTTCCCCAAGGATAGCGCATCACAAGAAACTGATTAAATAGTCCAAACCCTAACCAAGAGATAGTCCAAGCCAATACTGAAACTGCTAGCTGCAGCAGCGACACCTGCAGCTCTCCTCCACACGTGCACACCAAACTGGGAACTGTAGTGCACACCACTTGCTGTCTACAATTCTGAGATGCTATCAAATGAGAACTGGTGCCCTGTATTTATACTGGTTCTGCTAGATTTGCTGGGGTCGACTTCTCCTTCTGGATATGTGTCTGTTTAGTATATTATTATTATTATTGGCCGAATTCTTCTCTTGGAGGCTAATAACCTAATATAAATTATCTTCTTGAGATGACAAGAATTCTAGGGTTATTAGCCAACTCATTAGAGTTTTCTCTTGCTTTTCAGAGTCTTCTATTCTCGTTAGGTTCACACGTGGAGGTAAATACCTCCCGCAACTACCATAATATTAACAGATGTCAGTTATGTGTCTGTATTCAAGTTTAACCTATACAATCCTATATTTCGAAGATGTATGACTATCTTCTCCTTCCATGTAAAGTAATTGTAAGATGTAAGAATGAATTCTTTTGGGAAATCCATCTTTCCGCTGTCTTCAGTCTTTTGTACCTGCAAAAAAAATGGTGTAGATTTTTCTTAGCAGTCCATCGGCTATGATACCATGTAAATGTGTTGAACTTGCACATAATAGATCTATATAGAAAATACCACAGACATTTGCAAAGAGAAGTTGAGAAATAAGAAGCAAGAGAGAAATAATGGAAGAATTCTCATCAACCATAATGAATAATGAATAATTTACACATGATATACTCTGTATAACTCAATAAATGCACACTGGAGGAGAACCAATACGCCATAGTGGTGGTCTAGAGTGATTTGGACACACACCAATAGTTACAGGAGTGAACTTCCACCTAGTCTAATTTCTCAGGAAGTTATGGGAGTGAACTGTCGCCTAGCTGAGTTAACTAGTCAACCAGTCTTCAGTTAACTGACTGAAACTGAGTGTAGTGAGGAGTAGATCAAGGAATCAAGGGTAGTGCACCAATATGGTGATGAAACTAAGGATAATGCGCATTATCATGGTGATGATCCCAATGTTTCATGGTGACAAAACCAATGCAACATCTAGACTCAACTCAACTAGTCAAACTGAAGAGAATATTCTCCAGGTGGATTATTCTCCCCTAAAATATAGGAGAGTGGATAATGACTAATAATGAATAATAAACAAGGAAAAACCTTAGGAAAAGGGAATCCTAGGTGTGTGTGAAGTAACTCCAACACATATATCTACTTCTAATTCTCATCCCCATCGGATGGTGAAATATGTGCTAAGGGCATCATGTCCCCTGATGTGAGGTATCGCACCACCTGACCTGAGGCTCCTACCCTATGTAGGATGGAGCACCACTCTGCTCATACTTCGACACAATTTAGAATACAGTGGTCATCTATAGTATGCCATGCGTGCTTAGATACCTCAGTCAACATGATCCCCAACATATGGTGTAGGTCCTCCATCTCCACCTACATATTATCCCCATGTCTAGAACCCTCTCGTCTAATATTGACTGATGCACTAGCCTCCTTAGTTTTCATCTACCTCACTAGCCTCATCGATGCTATATTTGCAACTTGCACACGTACATGTTCTCAGTATCACATATTGACACATTTCACAAGATACAATAAAAATATATCACAAACAAATTCACATTATACCTTTCCATTAGTTCCCCATGCTCGACTTGCTAGCAAAGGTAGTTTTGGATCTCCTTGGTAGTTCATCCTTAAGTATGAATACTCCTTGATCACCATTGATAGTTTCCACCAATGACAAAAGAACTCATATCAGAATGCATTCCCCACTACAACATCCCCACCTCTACATAGTACTTCACCCCACCAACACATATGGGGATCCTAAGGCCCCCCATCATGAATGTGCACATGTGGACGTAGTTTTGAAATCCACTCAAATAAGAAGGAACACAATACCATCCTAAAGGCACAAATCCCTCCTTTTTCTCTACGACATGTTGTCAGTTGGTGCTTCAACATCGTCAAAAGTATCTGTGCCCACCGAAAGTGAGCACCTTGTTGTTGGTTGTGGAGCCTAATTATCTTCCTGATTCATAGGTCTTGTTTTATTTGCGTTTGGATCCCATTACTTGATGGGGGGTGATACAAGATATTTTCATCGATGTGAGTTATAAGTAATTGTATTAAATGAGCATAAATTGAAATGCAACATAAAGGAGGAATAACTCAATAATGAAGAGACATAAGAATCATATCTAAACACAAAAAATTGATAACGGAGTTCATCCCTGGTGGACTACGTCTCCGAGTCCTGCTCTCAAATGGGTAGGCCTTTTTATTAACTCAACAAAAGAATTTGGAAAAATACATAAGTATACCTCATTCTGGAGTCAAGCTACATAAGCTTTGCTCAAATTAGAAAAAAAAGCAACACCGCTGAATTCGTGGCATCGAATTACAAAAAAATGACTATCTCCATGCCTTGATCTGAGTCTGGCACTTCCAGGCCCCTGAGAAAATTCATCTCGATTTTCGTGCCTACACTTGCAATTAATTCATCAAAAAATTTCTCGAAAATCATGCCTTGTCCATACAATCGCGCCCTGGTCTGACCCCTGAACTCTGGATGACTTGTATTTTTAAGTAAAAATGGAGGGAGGATGTACCAACATAGTCGTTAGGATAGTTGGTTGGTGGAGTTATATTAAAAGCATAGTGGTTGGGGGAGGTCCCAGGGTCAAGCCTGCGAGCCTCCCCTTTTTGGCACTTTGTTACAAAAAACCCCAAGTTGGCGCTATCCATTGGTGATGAATGCTATATATGGCAGAGGGATAATGGTTAACCAAATATGACAGAGATTTAATCTTGGCGGATCGTTGCTAGTTTGGCGGACCGACCAGATTTGGCGGATCTTGCCACTATTTTGGTGGATTTGTATTTATTATATATATTTTTAGAAATTCATTTGTTAGCCCTCATTGGGAATTTCCCTGCTGCAACGTGGCAACCCATGAATGGGCCACATGGCAGCCACTCATTGGCCCATGTCAGCTTCTTTCACAGTCACTACCACATCATCTATGCCTGGTCATCTTGCCATGTCACCAGACAGATGGGTGTACTGTCTATCAAGTGGCTGTACGGACTACCATGTGTCACCTTTTAATTGGTCCATGGATTTCCCTGAAATGTCCAAAAATGAGTGACACGTGGAAGCCTTTGGTGTTTCCACGTCACCATGTTGATGTCAACATGACATGTGTCTCCCTTTGCATGTGCCATGTATACTGTACGAATGATGACATCATCCATATTGGTGCTGACGTCAGTAGTACGAATGTTGAATCATCCTTGTTGACTGAGCTAGGTTGACCAAATTTTTTACCATGAATATCTTTTGAACCATAACTTCGTTTGACAAGTCATTTATTTCGTTGGAAAGCTTGAGACATGCTCTTCGCGATAATGCCAATTTCACTGAGTTTTGGTGACTTTTATTTTTTACCCTTTCTCTGTCTGTTGAGGTCATTCTGAGCTTCCTGAGTTGCTTATGTGAATTGCGAGTTATCCTTAGTCTCCTATGAATCCTTTTTGGATCATGCCTTCCCACTAAGAGATTTTTGGACCATCAAAATCTTTCATCAATCAACAGATAAGTGAGGGAAGAGTTCCCTCACCTTGTCCTTCTGAATCCGCTTTTCCTTGCTTGGATGTGTGCCCTTCAAGCCCACTCAAAGATAATCAACATCACCCTTGCGTGACTTCCTCTTCCTTCTATCCAAGATGATATCTTCCTTCATCTCATCCAAGTACTCAGGAGAAAACTCATCAACTGAAGGTATTGAAACTTCCTCACCCTGGTCCATGATCATGGGAGGCTAAAAAAGTTTCAAGTTTTCCACATTTACAACTGAGTAGATCTGCATATAAGGTGGAATATCTAGATGAAAATAATTGGTACCACTTTTCTCCAAAATAGTGAAGGGTTCATAACGGATGGGCTTGAGTTCCTTGCCTTCACCTTTCAATTTCTCCTTGTTGATGTGAAACCATAGCTGGTCTCCAACCTAGAACTGATGATCAACCCTGTGTTTATTATGTTGATATTTATAGTGTACTTGACTTTTCTCCAACTATTCCTGACTGCTTGGTGTACCTGTTGTATCCTCTGAATGAACTTGCGGGCTCTATCTTCATTTCTTTATTCATTTGAAATAACATTTATCCCATACATCAAGTCCAAAGGAACCTTATGAAAATACCCAAAACATGTCTCAAAATGTGAACACTGGGTGGAGGAATGTAAGGCTCGATTGTAAGCATGATGTACATAGGGTATCTGTTCATCCCATAACTTGGGATTCTTGTTGTAGTAGCCTTGAAGAAAAAGTACCATTTTTCGGTTAACAATCTCTTTCTCTACATCGGTCGGTGGATGGAAAGAAGTGCCTCTCTTCAACTTGGTGTACACCATTCTCCACAAGATTTTCCAAAAATCCCTAAGGAATTGAGTATCTCGATCCGAGATAATGGATGTGGGTAACCCAAAGTGAACCCAAACATACTGAAAGAAGAGATTAGCAGTATGATCAGTAATGATCTTATTTTTACATGGCATTAAGATACACATCTTGGTGAACCTATCCACTACAACATACAAATAGTCATGACCCCTTTTCGGCATTGGTAAACCCCCTACAAAATCCATGGAGATACCTTCCCATGGATGGGATGGAACAAGAAGTGGTGATTATAGCCCCAATTTTCTATTAGTGGGATTACAAGTAGAAGAAATCACACAACCCTTTACATATTTAGTTACAACTGCTTTCATCTGAAGCCAGTAAAAAAACCTCTGCAGATGATCCATAGTTTTTCCTACCCAACAATTTTCAGACACAAGAGAACTGTGATCTTCTCGTATTACATGGACTTGTTCACTTGTAGGAATACATAGCTTTCCAATATGGTAGAGTAGTTTTCCCTGCAAACAATAGTTCTCTACCTGTGCACCATGGGTTATCTTCTCAAATACTTCTTTAAAATATTCATCAAAGACATATTCTTCCACATAGCTATCATGAGATAAAGAAGCATTCTTCAAAATAATAGAAGCAACAATAGGAGGTCTAGAAATCATATCAACTACCTTGTTGCTTGTACCCTTTTTGTATTTGATTACCAAATGAAATTTTTGAAGAAAACCCATTCATCTGTAATGTCAAGATTGTTGTAGCTTGGTTTGTGCTTGGAGATACTGTAAGGGTTAATGATATGTATGTATGATTGTTTCCTTCCCTAACAAGTAGTGCTTTCATTTCTTTACGCTTTGAACTAATGCATACAACTCTTTATCATACGTAGGATAGTTAACAACAAATTGGTTAAAAGTTTCAGAGTGGTAACATATAGGATTACTATATTGAATCAATACTGCACCCATGGCGTACCCGCTGACATCTGTCTCGATCTTGAAATGTTGTTAAATATTCAGTAGTGCTAATATTGGTGCGGTACTAATATTTTCCTTCAAAGTGTTGAAATATTTTTGTTTCTTTCCTCCCCACTGAAAAGTGTTCTTCACACTGGTTAAGGAATGAAAAGGAGTTGCAATAAAAGAGAAGTTTGAAATGAATCTCCTCCAATACTGGACTACACCTAAGAAGCTATGTATTTCGGTTACACTTTTGGGCTCAGACCAATTTACAATTACATCAATATTGGAAGGATCAATTCTCAATTGTCCTCCTCGTACAATATGACCTAAGTACATGAGTGTAGTCTTACCAAATTCACATTTGGAAAACTTTACATACAACTTTTCCCTTTTCAAAGTATCCAATACTTGTTTTACATGCCTTACATGTTTATCCCAAGTCCCACTAAATACAATAATGCCGTCTAAATATACAATAAAAAAATCATCTAGAAATGGCCTGAATACATCATTCATCACACGCATGAAGGTTGTCGGATCATTACAAATCCCAAATGAAATAACTAAGCACTCAAACAATCCTTGTTTGATTTTAAAGGAAGTTTTCCATGCATCATGTTCTGCAACCCTAATATGATGGTATCCACTTCACAAATCCAACTTAGTGAAATAAACAACATTCTTTAATTGATCAAGTAAATCATCTATACGAGGAAGAGGGTATCGATTTTCCACTGTGATTTTATTTAAGGCTCGATAATCGACACACATTCACCATTTTCCATCCTTCTTTGGCACCATCACGATCAGAGAACCACAATGAGATGAGCTGGTCCTGATGACCCCTTGATCCAATAAGCCTTGTACCTACTTTTGATCTCTTTCATCTCTACAACTGACATATTGTACATGCCCACATTAGGAAGAGGTGAATACTACTGAAGATGTATTTCATGTTGGATTTCCCTCTTAGGAGGTAATCCATCTGGTTCCTAGAAAATATCATCATGCTTAGAAACAATATCAATTAATTCTTTCTTATGAGAAGGATCACATCCTTGAAAAGCATTGGATGTTCCGAGATTCTTTTCCCTTACGAACATGAGTACATATATCTTATTAGTGTTTATGAGTCTCTTCATTTTTCCAACACTAACAAGTGTTGTGTTTACCCTCATGCCATGGACTCTAACAATATATTCCAGTCCCCCTTTAGTAAGGTGATATTTGTTCTCATGATGAAAGAAGACTTCTTTTCTATCATAAAGATAAGGACTCCCCGATACTATTCCACATATATCAAGTGATACACTATCCAAATCCACTTCATCAATCAACTTTGAAGCAATAAAAAATCTGACCCTACACTTCTTGGTGAAATTAAGTTTTTCTTTATCACATACCCAATCAAGAGGATAAGGATTTGGATGTGGCTTAGTTTGAAGACCCATATTTTTGACAAGTGCTTGATATATCAAGTTTACTTGGGAACCCATATCAAATAATGTATCTATATTAGTGTGCTTAGATACAACCCTTATATGAAATAATTGATTCCTCTTTCTTTCATCATCATGAGATTATTATTGGAATTTGAACTATAATGAAGGGAATCTTTACCTTGTACTCCGACCGCTGTGATATTTCCTTCGTCTCCCGAATCGAAACCAATATCTTGTTGCACTGTAGCAACGGTCTTTGTCTCCCCCTTCCCACTGAACTATTTTGGTCTCTCCAATAGTGTTCATCATCGTGACCACTCTTGTTGCAATGAGTGCAAGATGGTTTTCCTTCTTCTCTCTTTACAGTGGAAATATTTTTGTCTTTCCTTTTAAACTTATTAAACTGATTATGTGGGAGATTGGAAGGTTTCTTTGTGGGATCTTCTTGAACATGATTTTCCCTATTCTCAAGGTGAGTGGCTTGCACACAAACTTCGTCAAGACTGGTGGGGTTAAACAATAGAAAAGTATGATGAATATAACTGTGAAGTGTGCCAATATACTTCATTAAAGTTTCATAAGAATCCAAAGGAATTTTTAATGCAAGAGCTTTCTTCCTAAATTCTTCTGTGAAACTTTGTACAGTTTGACCCTTACTTTTCCTTAAACTTTGCCATTCTATCATTGCTTTATGTAAATAACCCAATGGATAAAATTGCTTCCTTATCGTTGATTTAAATTCAGACCATGAGTAAAGAATATTACCACACTTACTTTTGTCTTGAAGTTTTCTCTCCCACCATACGAGAGCAGTGCCTTCCAACTGAAGAGAATCCAATTTCACTTTAACTTCCTCTTCATCAATATGTTGAACACTACAATATACTTCAACCTGTCAGATCCAATTATCTAGCTTTTCAAGATTAGCATCTCCATTAAACATAGGTAAAAACAAATTTACATCAAGTTTTAATAATGGTTTCTTAAAAGAAATTTTATGGCTAGAATTATGAGAATAATGAGAATGCTCAGAGGAACAAGAGCTAGAACTTGATGGTGAAGATGTAGGCTCAAGAGGGTCTCCTCCAGCACCTTGATTCACCGAATAATTATCATCTACCTGTGCTTCCTTTTTCTTCCCTCTCTTCTTCATCCTCTTCTTGTAGTATCCATACATTCGCTCAACCATTTCTGACATGCAATAAAAGACCATATAAATTTTTTTCTCGTGTTCATCATGCTTGTCCTCTTCGACCATTTTCTTCCTTCGGGATGCACGACCAAATTCAGGATTGAAAGTATTAAGAGTTCTTTCACCCTGCTTATGCTTGGTCGTAGTAAGAATTCACACTCAATAATTCAATTCAAAGATGACTTCTCTGATACCAACATGATCCAGGATCTTTTCATCGATGTGACTTATAAATAATTATATTAAATGATCATAAATTGAAATGCACCATAAATAAGGAATAACTCAATAATGGAGAGACATAAGCGCCAGATATGAACACAAAAAATTGATAACGGAGTTCGTCCCTAGTGGACTACGTCTCCGGGTCTTCCTCTAAAATGGGTAGGCCTTTTTATTAACTCAACAAAAGAATTTGAAAAAATACATAAGTATACCTCATTTTGGAGTTAAGTTGCATAATATTTGCTCATATAAGAAAACAAAAAACACCATTGAATTCATGGCATCGAATTACCCTAAAAATATTTTCTCTACGCCTCGAGCTGAGTCTGTCACTTCCAGGCCTAGTGAAAAAATTAATCTCGGTTTTCGTGCCTACACCTACAGTTAATTCATTGGAAAATTTCTTGAAAATCGTTCCCTGTCCGTACGACCATGCCCTTGTCTGACCCTTGAACTCTGGCAGACTTGGATTTTTAAGTAAAAATGGAGGGCAGATGTACCAACATAGTTGTTAGGATAGTTGGTTGGTTGAGTTATATTAATAGCATAGTGGTTGGGGGAGGTCCCGGGATGAAGCCCGCAGTCCTCCTCTTTTTGGAACTTTGTTACAACAAACCCCAAGTTGGTGCTAACCATTGGCGGCGATTGCTATATATGGAAGAGGGATAGTGGTTAAATAGATATGACATATATTTAATCTTGGTAGATCATTGCTATTTTGGTGGACCGACCAGATTTGGCGGATCTTGCCACTATTTTGGAAGATTTGTATTTATTATATTTTTTTTTAGAAATTCGTTTGTTATCCCTCATTGGGAATTTCCCTGCTGCCACGTGGAAGCCCATGACTGGGTCACATCGCGACCACTCATTGGCCCATGTCACCTTCTTTCACAGTCATTGCGATGTCATCTCTGCCTGGTCAGATTGCCATGTCACCATACAGGTGGAAGTACGGTCTTCCATGTGGTTGTACGGATTGCCACGTGGTGTCGTTTCATTGGTCCATGGATTTGTCTGAAAAGTCCAAAAACGAGTGACACATGGAAGCCTCTAGTGCTGCCATGTCACCATGATGACATCATGCTGATGTCATCATGACATGTGTCACCCTCTATGTGTGCCATGTATACTGTAGGGATGATGACATCATCCATACTAGTGTTGATGTTAGCAGTACGAATGTTGACTCATCCCTGCTGACTGGGCTAGGTTGACCAAAACTTTGATCACAAATATATTTTGATCCGTAACTCTGTTTAATGAGCCATTTACACTATTGGAAATCTTGCGACGTGCTCTTCGCGATAATGCCGATTTCACCGAATTTTTAGGACTTTGAATTTTTTCCCTTTCTCTGTCTGTTGAGGCCATTATGAGCTTCTTGAGTTGCTTCTGTGAATTTTGAGTTATCCTTAGTCTCCTCTGGATCCTTTTTGGATCAGGGGGTGTCAGGTGGCTTTCCCCCCCACTTCTCTCTCAAGGGGGGGTGACAAGAAATTTTGGAGCCCCACTTTGGTGGGGGATTCGAGGGCAGGGCCCCCGAAGTGAAATTTTGGGAAAAAATTCCTTGTAAAATATTGTAATTTCGTATTCAATCTAGATCATTCATTATAAAGTCACATATTTGATAGTAGAAGTTATGGTAGGGTTTTTTTTTCCCTAGAAGGAAACCATTTTTATGTATGAGGGAATTGTATTGTGGCTATGAGATCGAGTGAATATTGTATTCTGAGAGAAAGAAAAGGAAGTTACGGTGGGTACGATGTAGGTTGTATCCCTTCATTTCCTAGATAATAGTAAAGGAAGGACCTGGAAATTTCTCTGGTGTACGTAGCCCACATTGGGTGAACCACGTGTATCTATGTATCTATATTATTGTGTATCTTCTGTGTTTTATTTTCGCATATTTTTTTATTTTATTGCTCTGCTATCCTGTTTTTCTAACAATTGGTATCAGAGTGAAAGGTAACTCGCAGAAAAAAAGGGTTCTTGGTTCGAATGGGAGCAATGGTGGAAGATGGAAATTTTAAGGTCGATAAATTTAATGGCCAAAACTATCAATTATGGAAGATGCAGATGGAAGATTATTTATATCAGAAGGATATTTACCTACCATTGGGTGGAAAAGAAAAGAAACCGATGAGTATGAAGGACGAAGAATGGGAAGTATTGATAGAAATACACTGGGAACGATACAATTATGCCTAACAACATTGGTGGCTTTCAATATTTCGAAAGAAAAGAAAATGGAGGATCTTATGAATGCATTGGATAAACTATATAAATAAATTATTTCTAATGAAGCAATTATTTAATATGAATATGTCAGAAGATGGGTCTATTGCCAATCATTTAAATGAATTCAATATGGTTACTAATCAACTAAGTTCTGTAAAAGTGGACTTTGATGATGAGGTTGGGGATCTTCTAATCTTGTACTCATTGACAAAAATATGGAATGGCTTGGTCATGGATGTAAGTAACTCTATCTCTATTTCAAACACTTTAAAACTTGATGATGTTGTTGGTGTTACCTTAGCGAGGAAATTCGATGAAAAAACATAGGTGAGGCATCAGGTAATGCATTGACTGTGGAGAACAGGGGAAAACAAAGGGTAAGAGGATAGAGTCTAGGAAACCGTGGGAATTCTAGGAAGGGCATATCCAACTCTAGACTAGGAAAGATAGAGTTCTGGAATTGTGGGAACAAATGACATCTGAAGAAAGAATGCAAAGCTCCAAAGAGACAAAGAGATGGACAACATGATACAAATTAGAAAGAAAATGTAGCGGGTGATGTGTTAAAAGATGATTTGATTCTTTCTTTAGATAATATTACCGAGTCTTATGTAGTATATTCAAGGGATTCATTTCATGCCACACCCCATATGAAATATTTTCAAAATTATGTTCAAGGTGATTTTAGACAGGTTTATTTGGGTGATGATGAACCATGTCAAATTGTTGGAATGGGTAAGGTACAAATAAAGAAAAATAATGGAAACCAATGGTAACTGAAAGAGGTGAGACATATACCATATATGAGAACAAATCTAATTTCAACATGATAGTTGGAAAGTGAAGGATGTAGATCTACATTTATAGATAAGGTGTGGAAGGTCACTAAAGGATCACTGGTAATGGAAAAAAAGGAGAGAAGGTAGGTACATTGTATTTATGTACTGGTAATGTTGATCTTCAATCTCTTTATATTTTATAGGCGTGGACACAACAATATGGCATAATAGGCTTGGACACAGAAGTGAGAAGTGGATGCAGATACTTCGCAAAATTATTTTTTTTCTAGATCTTAAACAAGTTGATTTGGATTTTTGTGAGCACTGTATTTATTGAAAACAAAAGAGAGTCGGATTTATCAGATTCGGGAAGGAAAGGAAGAGTGAAAAGTTATAGCTTGTGCATACATATGTATGTGGACCATATCCGATATCATTTCTTGGTGGCTCTCATTATTATGTTAATTTTATCGATGATGCAACTAGAAAAACTTGGGTTTATTGCATTCGACAAAAAATTGATGTTTTGGACACTTTTAAGAAATGGGAAGATTTGGTTGAGAATGAGACAGGAAAAAGGTTGAAGTGTCTTAGACCAGACAATGGAGATGAATAATATAGAAAGGATTTTTATAATTACTGTTCATACCATGGGATTCATAGAGAGAAGAAAGTTCTAGGAACACTACAATAAAATGGTGTGTCAGGAAGGATAAACAAGACAATCATGGAATGTGCAAGGATTATGAGATTTCATGCTGGGCCGCCCTTACAGTTTTGAGTAGATGTTATAGATACTATTGTTTAATTAATAGACATAGGGAATTCAATCTCCTTGAATGGTGGCCTTCCAGATGAGGCATGGACAGGTAAAAAGGTAAACTATTCATTTCTGAATACTCTCTGTTGTGAAGCGTTTGTCCATATTGATAAAGAAAATAGAACAAAGCTTGAGGAAAAATCGAATAAGTGTACCTTTATTGGATATAGTGTAATGATTTTTCTTATCGATTATTGGATTATGAGAATCATAAATCATTAGGATTAGAGATGTGGTATTCAATGAAAATATCATGTACATAAATCATTTGCAGGGAAAGAAATAGGAAAAGGAAAACACAAAATACATAGTGCTTGATGAAATCAAAGAAACTAAAATTCCAAAGGTACCATAAAATAAAAATGTACAACAACATCAACAACATATACCTCAAAATCATGCAAGTGTTGTTAGAAGATCTACCAGGTTAAGTAGACCCCCTGAATGATACTCATATTCATTTCATTATTTATTGTTGACTGATTCTAGTGAACTAGAAAGTTATGAAGAGGCAATGCAGGTAGACACTAAAAAGAAGTGGGAGCAAGGCACGAAAGAGGAAATGGATTCCTTGATAAATAAATAGACTTGGGATTTGGTTCAGTTCCCTGCAGGAAAAAGAGCATTGTGGAATAAATGGGTTTACAGGTTGAAGGAAGAATATGGAGGTAAAAAGAGATACAAGGATAGACTTGTTGTAAAGGGGTTTTCACAAAAGAAAGGTATAGATTTTGATGAAATATTTTCTCCTATTGTTAAAATGAATTCAATTATGACTATTTTAAGTCTTGTGGTAGTAGAAGATTTTCATCTTGAACAGTTAGATGTAAAAATGAATTTTCTCCAAGGGGATTTCGAGGAAGATATTTATATGCAACAACCATAGGGGTATGAGGTCAAAGGAAAGGAGAATTTGGTATGCATGTTGAAGAAGAGATTGTATGGCCTAAAGGAAGCTCCAAGGAATTGGTATTTGAAGTTTGATAGGTTTATGATAGAACAAGGTTATAGTAGATGTCATTATGATCACTGTGTTTATTTTAAGAGGCTATAAAATGGAAGCTATATTATCTTGCTATTCTATGAATATGCCATGCTTGTTGCAGGGTCTAAAATGAAGGATATAAATGTGCTAAAAAATAAATTATCTAATTCATTTGCAATGAAGGATTTTGGTGTTGCAAATAAAATCCTTGGTATGAGAATAACAAGAGATAGGAAAAATTGCAAATTGACATTGCCTCAGGGTGTGTACATAGAGAATGTGTTGTAGAGGTTAAGAATTTAGAATGCAAAACTAATTAGTACACCTTTGTAAAACCATTTCAAATTAACCAAGTAAATGTGTCCCAATACATAGGAGTAGATAGAATACATGTCCAGGGTCCCTTATTCATCAATAGTTGGAATATTGATATATGCTATGGTGTGCACAAGACTAGATACTGCACATGCAGTGGAAGTTGTGAGCAGGTATATGAAAAATCCAGGTAAAGAACATTGGGAGATAGTAAAGTGGATTCTCAGGTATTTGAGAGGCACTACTACTCATGCATTATGTTTTGGAGGTTAAAACATTGTTCTATAGGGATATGCTGATTCATATATGGAAGGTGATAAAGATAGAAGGAGAAGAACCACATGGTATGTTTTTACTGTAGGTGGAACTACAGTAATTTGGATTTTGAAACTACAAAAATTTGTGTCAATTTCAACAATGGAAGCAAAGTATGTTGTTGCAATAGAGGCTAGTAAATAGATGATTTGGTTATAGAGGTTTATGGAGGAATTGGGAAAGAAGTAGGAGAATAGAATTTTGTATTGTGATAGCCATAGTGCCATTAATATTACAAAGAACTTATCTTTCCAGTCCAAGACTAAACATATACAACTCATGTACCATTTCATTCTATCCATTTTGGAAGATGGACAATTGAAGTTGGAAAAGATACATACTAGCCAGAATCTTGTAGACATGTTAACAAAGGTATTAACAAGGCAAAAACAAAGTTCCTGTTCATTTTCAGTTGGTCTTAAAGCATGAAGGTGAATATGAGAAATTTTCTAGGTCCAAGGTGGTTCATAGTCCAACATGTATATTATCAATGAAGTTTTTGTGATCAGTATCCAAGTGGGATATTGTTGGATGTGGAGCCTCATTATATTCCTGATTCAAAGGTCTTGTTTTATCCACGTTTAGACCCCATTACCTAATGGGGGTAGGTGTCGGGGGG
>ML783227.1:1135924-1153914 GCA_009831015.1 Picea engelmannii | reverse complement strand
ATTTTGGAGCTCCCCTCTAGCGAGGGATTCAGGGGAAATGCCCCTGAAGTGAAATTTTGGGAAACATTTCCTTGTAAAATATTGTAATTTCATAGTCAATCTGGACCGTTCATTATGAGGTTGCATATCTGACGATAGAAGTTATGTTAGGGATTTTTTTTCCCTTGAAGGAAACCATCTTTTATGTATGAGGGAATTGTATTGTGGCTATGTGATCGAGTGAATATTGTATTCTGAGAGAGGAGATAGTGAGAGAAAGAAGAGGAAGTTATAGTGGGTATGTTGTAGGTTGTATCCCTTCATTTGTTGGATAATAATAAAGGAAGGACTTGGAAATTTCTTTGGTGGACATAGCCCACACTAGGTGAACCATGTATATCTGTGTCTGTATTGTATTGTGTATCCTCTATGTTTTATTACTGCATGTTTTTTTTTCTTATTTCACCGCGATCTTGTTTTTCTAACACTTGTAATACCCTCTCAATCACAACCATCTTCCCTCTAGTCACCTTGTGTAGAGAGTGACTCCCTAGTATCTAGATCACCGATGTAGCCACTGCTCGGGCCTCTAATATCTCTATGTCCCCTACATAGAGCAAATAATCATGATCTAAGCACCAGGACTACAATTTCAATCTAGGAACTCCTCTACTCATCTCCCTCGAGGAAGTATGGAGCGAGTATCCAATACCACCCCAGTTGGAGTAACCTGGTGAGAAAGTTTATGTATTACATGGTTATCTCTAGGTGATGACCTACACAGAACATAAATTCACCATCATCAGGGCCCCAATATCCCACTTTGCATGAAAAGGGGTATTCTTTTTCTCACATTAATGGATTTTCAAAGCATTTGAGCAACCCGTACTGTGCCAGTGCCCTCCGCACAGTCAGATCTCCTTGCACTTGTGCTTGGATATCCTCAAAGTATTTTTATTTCCATATCACTTTGAAATATACCATACCTACAAAAAAACACCTTTTGTTAGGTCCTTTATATCATAAGAACTCACCATTTGAGTTTCCTCTTTATCCCCCAATGGATTAGAGGTCACCCATCAATTTTGGTTCCATTAGGCCAAGATTGACCAATGAACTTTTCCTCTAGTTTAGTGCATTGGAAAATGAAATTAACAAGACATTTCCTGCATCGAGAAACACTCTTTTTTGCCTAAAAAACACGTTGGTTTCAAAAATTTGAATAGGGTGCCAAAAAATCCAAAAAATCCCCTAATCTACAAAAGTATTCTGATAGAGTTGAAGAGAATAGATAGACCTTCAACTTGAGACTGAAACCACCAGATTTTTATCAATTAGATCTCCCACAATGAGATCAACAATATTTAGAGCCTCTTCCTCCTATATCCACCTTTAGTCTCCACCATTGGTGATATTGAACTAAAAAATTGGAGGATTGTTGTTTCTGAGGGGTCCATTCTGGACCAACCCCATTGACATTCTCTAGAATTATCCCTCCCTTATCCTATCCTAACCATCCCCATAAACAATATTAGGAGGGATTGTCTCATAGTCACATCCTCACCAGCCCCATTGGAATTATAAGGAGTGGCCCTTTTGTCCCCCCATATATCCAACATCATCAACATTCTTAGATGGGGATTCCTTCATGATCCCCTTACTAACCAGCTTCATAGGAATTATTAGTTGGGGGATTGTGTCTCTCAGTGTTTGGTTCTTTCTTTACCAGCCCCATTGGCATTCTTATGAAGGTTCCATTTGTTGGTCTCTCTCTTAACCATCCTCATTGGAATCTCTCAGAGCATTACCATATTTTATTTTCAGTGAACAAATTCCTTCCTTCCAAGCATCATCAACATTCTCAAGAAGGCCCCTTTTTGTTTGGATATCTCCTGATCAGTCTCATCGACATTCTTAGGAGGTCTCCTTTCATGTGTCTTCTTCTTGGTCATCCTCATAAGAATTTCCAAGAAGGTTTCACTTCGCTTTGGATACCCCCCGACCAACCCCATCGACCTTCTTAGGAGGTGGCCTCCTTTTTCTTGGGCTCTAAGCAACCTCATTGAAATTCTCCAGAGAAGTCTTTTTGTTCAATCTCTTATCACTTGTATTTCCTCTTGACTATACCCATCGACATTATCATGAGGACCCCTTGGTATGGTTTCCCTCTTGACTATCCTTAAGAGGGATCCCTTTGGGTTATGTTTCCTTCTTGGATAGCCTCATTGAAATTCTTATGAATGATAGTCATTGATGAGATTTCCCTGATCAACCTCATCGACATTCTTAGGGGGCATAGTCCATGTTTTCATCCTCCCAAACAATATCATAAACATTCTTCAGAGAGGTGTTTGTGGTCTAATCTTGTCAATCCCCTTCGGAATTTATAGGTACATAGTAGTCTTTTGACTTTCCCCTCCTAACTACCCTTATTGGCATTATTAGGTGGGATTATCTTGTTATCCTCTCTATTTAACTAGCCTCTCTAACATTTTTAAAAGTAGTTGAGTGTCCTCCTCCTAGCTAACCCCCTTGGCATCACTAGGAGGTTTTCCTTGATGCCATTCATTTCTTCTTGGTTTGCCCCATTGGCACTCCTAGGAGGAATTTCCCCATGTATTTTCTTCCTAGCCATCCCCACTAGAATTACCATGAATAATATACCACTTATTTCAACTCCTCCTAGCTAGCCCCATTGGCATTACTAGGAAGAATTTTCACTTGGGTCTACTCCTCCTAGCTAGCCTCAATGAAATCCCTAAGAGGAATTCCCCATATCTTCCCCCCTTTTCCTTGCCAGCCCCATCGTCACTCCCAGGAAGAATCCCCCTCTAATGAGTGGATTCCTCCACTAGGATTCCACTTGGCCAGTATGTTTTTAAACACATTGGTGAACAACATTGTATTTCTCACACACTCCTTTTACCCCTTGGAAGAATCCCTATGTTTCCCTTGTTCAAATAATTTGTGACGAGTCACCCCTCCATCAGTTGTACCCATCCCATGTTTCCTAGCTATTCATTTGTAGTTTTCCCACTAATACATTTGACCAAAATTTTGTCTAGTCACCCACCATCCCTTATGGATGCCTTCAGGTGCTGCCAAAATATCCCTACATTTATGCTCTGGACAAGGGAAGCCTTGATTCCACCTCTCTTTTCCTTCCATACATCCCTTGGTGTCACTGATCTAGATTTATGAGAGGAATAAAATGAAACCACATATTTTTGAAATTAACACAAAGACACAGTGAAAAATAATAGGGATACAATAAAACTTGACTCCTATTAAATAAGAAATATGCTGAAAACTGTAAAATGCAGATTGAAAACCAACTTGTTAGAATGGTGGTATCTTATCTCTGAGAAGAGATGTGACAACTACACTCATTTGCAAGAAGATGAGTAAAATGAGGATTTGAAGGAATTTTTATAATAAATATGAATTCCAAACCCTAAGAGATGAAGTGCCAAAAGTAATGTGGGACCTATTGGGGTAAGTTAGTACATTAACTTCCTGGGGTCGTAACTTTTGTATACGATCTCCATTTAGGGTGAACGATAGCTCATTGGAAAGGTATTGACAAGGATATTCAATTATGGGGCTCAACCAGAGACTTTGATTATTATTGAGGTGCCCGATCATGAAAAAACATCGTTTAGGCCCTGGAAGTGTGGGAACTGAAAACTGTTAAAAATAGTAAGTTGCCAATTTTTGTTTTTTATCCAGTTAGACAAGGTGGATGGCCACTGAGGTCCTACTGGATCAATCCTCCCCCCTTAGGAAGAAATTATATCAATTGCATTGAGTGCCCCCATCAGATGAGAAAATTTCTGTTGAATTTGGCTCCGATTGAGCCACTTGCCTTGGTGCAGGAGTTTCCATGCTTTGACAACCCGATAAAGATGGATCTTTTACTAGAGAGTGTCCTTGACCTGTGTGTCCATGATCCAATCAATGGATTACTTTTCCTTGTATTCATGGTTGATTTTGATTGGTGTCAACTATTTTTCTACCTCTGAGGTGTCCGATAATGATGGAAAATAAGGCCGGAGGAGATCCACATTGAACATTGGGTGCAAGCCAAGGAAGGGGGGCAGGTTGAGATCAAAATCATTATCACCCATAGCCTTGGTGATGGTGTAAGCTCCATAATGAAGTGTACACAGCTTCCAATGAAGCCTGGTAAGGAGTTCTTTTTACAATTGCAACCAAACTTTGTCTCCCACCTGAAACTAGTGTGGCACCCGATGTTGATCATGGCGCTGATTATACTTGGCATTGGACTTCTATAAAATATTCTGAACCTGCTAGCATATGTGATGGATCTGATCAATGAACTAGGTGGATTTATAAACTCTAGTTGGAGCATGCGACGAGTCTTCCTGGGTGGCCGCAAGGGGTAGTGAAACATCCATGGGACCTAATGGTTGAAATCCCAACCCCACCTGAAAGGGGTTGTGGCTGGTTGAGCTATGTATGGATCTGTTGTAGTTGTGTTGAACATAGGGAATAATCTCATCCCAAGTGCGGGGGTGATTGTAATCATACATGCACAATATGTGCACGATCATCTGGTTGAAAAGCTCAATTTGGCCATCCATCTAGGGGTGGAAGGAAATGGAATTGATGATGTTGGTGTCCAAAAATGACGAGAGGCTCGACCAAAATGTGTTGAGAAACTGACTGTCCTGATCTGAGATAATGGTTTGTGGGATCCCAAAGTGTACCCACACTTGTTCAAAGAAGATCTTGGAAGTGGCCTCCACTGTGATGCTCTTCTTGTAGGCGAATAGAATCACCATCTTGGAAAAACGATCAACAACCACATAAACACAATCATTTCCACGCTTGGTGGAGGGAAGGCCCGACTTGTATTCCATTGAAATGGATTCCCAGGGCCTGTCAAGGGTAGGAAGAGGAGTGTACAAGCCTTGTTTCTTAGTGGAAGGTTTGACAATAACACAAGCAGTGCAGGACCAAATATACTTGTTGTCATCATCTCAAAGTTTCATCCAGTAGAAATGTTGTTGTAGCATTGCCATTGTCTTTTCCATGTTGAAGTGTCCTGCCTACCAACTGTAGTGGGCTTCCAAAATCATCTTTTCTCGCTCGTTTGATGGAATGCAGAGATGGCCCAAATGGAACAACATCCAATCATGGATATGGAAATTAATGACAATTGTGTTTGCGCCCAACATATGGTAGGTGTTGGCGAAGTCAAGATCTGTCTCATAGAGGTGGGGCCATCCGAAGGTCTCATGGTCACAAGAGTCTATCATTGTGGTGAGTGTCACGAATGGAGGTAGGCTGAGGAAATCAATGAATTGGTTGGTAATTAATGTTTTATACTTGATGTTGAGGTGAAATTGATGAAAATATGTGGACCACTTTTGATGGAGGTCATTCTGCAATTTTCCTTTTGTCTGCATGAACTGTAGTGACTTATGATCAATGTGGATGACTGTCTGCTTCCCGAGAATGTAATTCCTCCACTGGCAACAAAATTGCATAATGAAGTACATTTCTTTTTCATAATTAGGGTACTTACGGATGACATATGATAGTGTCTCACTATGACAGGCCATGGGGTGGCCGTGCTGAGTGATGAATACACCCACAACATAGTCTGAAGCATCTGTCTTGATTTGAAAGAGTTGTTGCAGGTCAGGTAATGAAAGCACTGGGGCTGAAAAAAAGAACTGCTTCAAATCACTGAACATTTTTTCTTGGGACATGCCCCACACAAATTTTACCTTACCACCACCCTTGGTTATTTGATTGAGGGCCCATGCAATATGGGAGAATCCCAACATGAACCTGCTATAAAAATTGGCAAAGCCTAAGAAGTTTCAAAGCTCAGTGAGAGTGGTTAGGGATTTCCAGTCATGGATGACTTGGATTTTGGCTAGATAAACATACACACCATGCGCATCAACAATCTAGCCTAGTTACTGTACCCTATCCATGCCGGCGGAGCATTTTTCCAAGTTGGCATATAGCTTGTGATGTCACAGAGTGTGTAGAACCTGCTAAATTTGATGCAAGTGTTCTGTCCAAGTATTGATGTCGATGAGGATGTCATCCAGATACACCACCACAAAATAATTGGTGAAAGGACGCAAGATATCATCCATCGTCCTCATAAAAGTTGTTGGGGAATTTTTCAAACCAAACGGCATGACCAACCATTAAAAAATACCTTCTTTTGACTTGAAGGAATTTTTCCATACATCTATATATTCTATTGGGACCTGATGGTAGCCAAACTTCAGATCAATGTTACTGAAGTATTTTCCCCCCTTGAGTTGATCAAGGAGATTGTCGATTCGGGGAATTGGGTACGAGTTCCTGACTGTGATTTTATTTAGGGCCCAAAAATAAATGCAGAGTCTCCAAGTCTTGTCCTTCTTCTGCACTAGCATGATTGGGCTTGAATAAGGTGATGCGCTGAGTCATATGTGCCACTTGTGGAGCATTTCTTGTATTTGATGCTTGATCTCCTCATTTTCTAGAAGAGAGCAGTCATAGAGTGGCCCATTGGGAAGCTGTGCGTTGGGGATTAGATAGATGGGATGCTTGACCTAATAGTGTAGAGGTACCCTAGTAGGTGATGAGACGTTGTCTTTGTATTCTTCCATGACCTTATCCACTTGCTTCCGCTACGTGGAGAGGTCGGCCACGGAGGCCATGGATGTGGCTGCAAGCTTTTGCTCACTCTGAGAGAGAATCACAAAGAAGACAAAATTCTTGGTCTGAGAATTGACCTTCCTGCATTTCTTGACATAGATCAAGGAAATAACACTAGGTGGGACTACCTCGAGTATCCTATACAATTTCCTATTCAAGGTAATAACAACATTGCGAGGTGTTGACCAAAATTTGGTCACCTATATGTTCCCTCTCTTGGAATAATAATAAAAAAATATATCCGAAGATGAATATTTTTGAACTATTATATGTTCATTGCATATCCCTCGATATCAGCTTCACCATGCATTTCCTGGAATCAAAATATGAGTCTCCATGACCAAGATATGCATACTTCTGTCCATAAATCCAATGGAGGTATTACAAGAAGAAATATGAAAAATGTTCTGTGACATGTTATCTCCTCTCCTTTCCCTTTACCTCTATTCATTCTCTCATTTTATACTTAGTCTTTTTTCCCATTGTCTCATTACTCTGATTTTCCCCTTACCATTTTCCACACTTAGCCATTTTTCCTTATTTCTTTCCACCTTCACATCCATTTCCCTTTTCCTTTATTTTCTCTTTTCTTTTTATTTTTCCTTTCCATTTTCATAATCTCACTTTCCATTTCTTTCCTTTTCCATTTTTCCTTCCCAATTTTCATGTATTTCTTTTTATATTCCATATAATCCTTTTTGTTTTCCATATTTTCCATATTTCACGTGATCCATTATATACTTTCCAGACTTGGTCTTATTTACTATGGCTTATCGCTGGTTGGCGGGTTGGCAATATTTCTTAAGAGTATGCTTTATCTCCACTACCCTCACAATGCACTTTGATTTCTGCCACCTTCATAATGCACACGACTATTTTTACTACTCTTTACTATGCAACTCCTCCAACACTTAGCCAAATACATGAGTTATCATAGGTTCACGGGTTAGCGGGTTGGTGAGGGTTAATGATATTTATTTCATATGTTATATGCAAGTCTGTCCAACCAATTCTCAAGACATAGAACATTTTACAACTTATTTTTACTACTATTTACCTCTCCTCTCCACTTCACCTACACTTATAATTTTTCACACTCATTTCTTACTATGTATTACCGCGGGTCCACGGTGATTTCCTCACCTACCTCTGCATTCAAGTAAACCCACAAACCCACCATATTATTTTAATAATATTTTTCTATCCTAAGTTCTATGAGGAACATATCCAAGTGATACATGGCACTTTACTAACCAATGAGATACATCCACATTGCAGTTAATGGATGGTGTCACATGGAAACTAATTAATGGAGACACGTGGCAACATATAAGAAGTGACACATGGCATAATTTTATTGGATGATATATGGCAGATTCTTATTAGCATATTGTTGGCCTACCGAGTGATTAAATGTGGAATTATTTTTTTGGGTGACTCATTACTGCTGACTGGGCATGAAGTGGACAATGACGAGCTTTCAAAAAATTTATTATTTTATTCGTCAATTTTCCAAGGGCCAAATCCCTAAAGCTCCATAATTTCTTCTCTTCTTTGTTTATTGCTAAGTGTATGAAACACTTAGTATTATATACCATGAACATTTGTAATGTGGGATAATATTTATGAATAAAAAGTCAAAATTTCAAAGAGGGAGAAATTAATTTGAAATCAAAGGCTGAGATTGCCCCAAGACATCAGATTGACGGTGGTTGAGTCACAATCTTGCGAAGGCCATAACATGAGCTCCGAGTGTCAGAATCACACAAAATTTATACCGTTGGAAAGGTATTTCAACGTAGAAGATGATGGTATAGGTTTCAGGCACCGAAAATTGATATATGCTTCTTAGAAATTAAAATATCAGTCAGATGCATTTTTAATGGGCCTGCATGACAACTCAACTTCACGAGCTCATATCTTGAGATTCGAGCAATGTATTTTCACAACATTTATATCATTGGAAAGCTGAGAAGATGAAGAGAACATAATAAGTGGTTTAAATGGTTAAAAATTTGTTTTTCACTTCCATAAAAGTAAATCACAGTCGTCCTATTTTAATGAAAAATTAATAAAATTGTGAAAATAAAAGTTTATTTAAAAACTTTATTAAAAAGGGAAAAAAAAAGTTGAGACGGTTCCTGTAACTATCAATGAAGACAATAAAAGGAAAAAAACAAGCAAGTGAATAATCAATCTTGACGAGAGACAATCATAGTAAGTTTATGTTGATCATATCCTTCTTTCTTTATCAAGTCCTTCATGTAGTTATTCCACCTGTTTCACAAGAAAGGTTTAACCGAAGACTGATAACTCCTCTTTTCTTCTTACCAGGTCTTACTTTTCTTTTACTGCTCACCATCTTCCTTCTACAAGCTCAATTCTTATGTATATTTGTTTTATGGTCCGTGGGAACCCCAATCCCAGTCTTTAAGGAAAACACATTTTAAATTTCAAAGAATATGTAATAAACTATATATTCGTTAGAAATTTCAAGAGAGCTACTTCGGGAACAATCTCGGTTGTACTTTGTAACCCAGAGTTTTAAATACAAATTATTTGAGGTTGATATACCATTATCTTTATTTGAACTTCCCTTGTCCACTTTGTTAAAGTTCTCTTATGCATGCGGGCCATCTTCTTTTTATTTTATGTGATAAAAAATCTTTAGTTAAACTATGATGGATATGAGTAAATTTTTCTTATTTTCTTTAAATGTGTGAATGTTCTTGGTTCATGGTCCTTTCTCAGGAAATTTCTTTAAAAAGAAAAGAAAACATTTTCCTTTTATTTTTCTTACAATACTTTTATTTCTTTGAATTACTACGATGAACTTCTGCAAAGTCCCACATTCTGAACACCTAGAATTCCCAAGAAAATCTAAAGAGGAGTACCACCTCTATAAAAATGTAGGGGTATTTACATCCTTTTGAGGTTTCCGTTTCGGTCCTAACGGATTCAAGCATCAACATTTTTGGCGACCATACTGGGGAATGATTTATTTTCAAGATATTTGAGGAACCAAAAATCTCCATGGTTGGAATTTTTGAGAATAATATTCAAGAAAATTGCTGCATATTTTAAGCATGGATCACCTTTTTTGTGATTTCAAAAAGAAAGCAAAAACACCAAAGATTCGGGGGAATGAACTCCTTGGCAACCCCATTGAAAAAATTCAAAATGAAGGGTTTCATTCATGTCATAATGCCTCTTTATATTCTTCATTAATCCCATCAATGGATTTGAAAGGCTCAGTAAAAGGGAGAAATACTCAAAGAAGGAGATGATTTCATAATACCCCTTTAAATCTATCAGAAGTAGAATTTCAAATGCCCAATATTCCTATTGAATTTTTTTCTACATTATTTGGGGATGCTTCAAAAGATGCAGAGCAACACTTGATTAATTTTAGAGGTACATGTTATGATTTCAACCTCACTGAAGACAATGCTACATGTATATTATTCCTACAAAATCTACGAGATGATGCTCTTGAATGGTATAATTCATTAATGTCTAATTCCATTACTAGCTGGGATGTGTTAGAAGATTCATTTGCAGAAAATTTCATCCCAAAGGTGAATTCATATGTTTTTTCTGATGTTTTAAATATTGATTCCCACCCATCCTCTACCATATGGAAGCAAGATAAAAAAATGCCCAATTTTGAAGAAGAATCCAATCAAAGAGTGGATGAAATTTTTAAGTCAAGTCTTGTTGTTGAAGATGAAGATGAAACTTCCAAATTACAAGAAGAAAATTTCAGCCTCTTATATACTTCATATGAAGATATTTCAAGCAACAAAATTGAGAATGAAATTGAGAAGCCTCCACCAAATATACAAGAATATTTTATCCTTGTAATAGAGGATGAAACATCACAAGAGAACTTGCAACAAGAAGAATTGATGGAAGAAATGAATCTTGAGAAGAATGATGAGCAATATCACCTTTACAAGAAAGAAGATTATTTTCAAGAGATTTTTGATGAATCGAGAACCTTGGAAGTGGTTGTAAATAAAGAAAAGGATATCGACATATCATATAATTCATATGAGGAAGAAATTAAAGAGTCTCCACCAGATATGCAAGAAGAATTCAGCCAAAATAAAGAAGAATTGGCGGAAGAAAACAATTTTTAGAAGAAAGAAGATAGTCATTGCATAGAAGAAGAATATTTCCAAGACATCACCAATGAAACAATAATCTTGAATGTGGAAAAAGAAGAAAAAGAAGAAAAATATAATGTTTTCAAGAAATAAATTTCTCATTTGATTGAAGATAGCTACACTCTGGGGGAACCAAAAGTAGATTATATTGAATATTGGTTCGAAAGTATTGTCATCCTGCCAATGAAAACAAGTCTTCTGCACACATTGCTTGATCCCATTGTGGTACATTTTGGGCATGTTCCTGATTTTCATGCTCCTTATTTATTGGTAGCAACCACAATATTTTTCTTACTGCTGAAGCCCATTTCAAAAGTCAATTGGATGCTCGAATGGATCCATTGGAAATCTTTTGATACCTAAGGTGCCCTTTTATTTCAAGTAAGTTAGGGTAGGTAGATCATGTATGTACATATTTTGTTTCTTCATTTTTTCATAATAAGACAGTATTTATATTGAAGTTTGAAGATGACTCTGTGAAAGAAGAAGAATTACAAGAGTTCACTTTGAAGATGACTCCATATCCCGATGAAGAAGGAATCTAGTATTATGATTATGTGTTCTTAGCAACCCATATGGGGTCACTGTCCCGTAGTTGGAGCCAATTTTTGACCAAAAATTGGTCACCAATATGTTCCGTCTCTCGGAATAATAACAATAATAATAAAAGATATTGGAAGATGAATATTTTTGAACTATTATATTTTCATTGCAAATCCCTCGGTATCCGCTTCTCCATGCATTTTGTGGAATCAAAATCCGAGTCTCCATAACCAAGATCTGCATACTTCTGTCCAGAAATCCAATGGAAGCATTACAAGAAGAAATATGAAAAATGTTCTAAGTGACATGTTCTCTCCTCTCCTTTCCCTTTACCTCTATTCATTCTCTCATTTTATACTTAGTCATTTTCCCCATTGTCTCATTACTCTCATTTTCCCCTTACCATTTTCCACACTTAGCCATTTTTCCTTATTCCTTTCCACCACATCCATTTCCCTTTTCCTTTATTTTCCCTTTTCTTTTTATTTTTCCTTTCCATTTTCATAATCTCACTTTCCATTTCTTTCCTTTTCCCTTTTTCCTTCCCAATTTTCAAGTATTTCTTTTTATTTCCCATATAATTATTTTTGTTTTCCATAATTCTTTCGATATTTCACGTGATCCATTATATACTTTCCAGAATTGGTCTTATTTACTATGACTTACCATGGGTTGGCGGGTTGGTGATATTTCTTAAGAGTATGCTTTATCTCCTCTACCCTCACAATGTAGTTTGATGTATTCCATCTTCATAATGCACACGACTCTTTTTACTACTCTTTACTATGCAACGCCTTCAACACTTAGCCAAATATATGAGTTACCATAGGTTCACAGGTTCGTGGGTTGGTGAGGGTTGATGATATTTATTTCATATGTTATATACAATTCCATCCGACCGATTATCAAGAATTAAAACATTTTACAATTTATTTTTACTACTATTTACCTCTCCTCTCCACTTCACCTACACTTAGAATTTTTCACAGTCATTTCTTACTATGTATTACTGTGGGTCCGCAGTGATTTCCTTACCTACCTCTACATTCACATAAACCCACAAACCCTCCATATTATTTTAATAATATTTTTCCTATCCTAAGTTTTATGAGGAAAATATCCAAGTGATACTTGGAACTTTATTAACCAATGAGATACATCCACATGGAAGTTAATGGATGGTGCCATATGGCAACTAATTAATGGAGACACGTGGTAGTATATAAGAAGTGAGACATGGTGTAATTTTATTGGATTATATATGGCAGATTCTTATTAGCAGATTGTCAGCCTACCAAGTGATGACATGTGAAAAATTATTTTTGGGTGACTCATTAGTGTTGATTGGGCATGAGGTGGATGATGACGATCTTCCAATTTTATTTATTTTATTTGACAATTTTCCAAGGGCCAAATCCTCAAGGCTCCATAATTTCTTCTCTTCTTTGTTTCTTGCTAAGTGTATGAAACACTTAGTATTATATACCATGAAAATTTGTAATATCTCAATGAATGTGGGATAATATTTATGAATAAAAAGTAGAAATTTCAAAGAGGGAGAAATGAATTTGAAATCAAAGGATGAGATTGCCCCAAGACATCGGATTGACGATGACTGAGTCACAATCTTGCGGAGGCCATAATGTGAGCTCCGAGTGTCAGAATCACACAAACTTTATACTGTTGGAAAGGTATTTCAATGTAGACTATGGCGGTATAGTTTTAAAGTGTTGAAAGTTTTTCTAATAAATTAAAATATCATCCAACTTCATTTTCAATGGGCCTGCATGACAACTCAACTTCACGAGCTCATATATTGAGATTTGAGCGATGGATTTGCACAAAATTTATATTGTTGGAAATATGAGAATATGAAAAGCACATCATAAGTGGATTATATGGTTAAAACATTGGTTTTCACTTCCATAAAGTTAAATTACAGTCGTCCTACTTTAATGGGAAATTAATAAAATTGTGAATATATATATATATTTTTTAAACTTTTACTAAAAAGGGAAAGAAATAGTTGAGACAATTCGTGTAATTGTCAATGATGACAATAAAAAGACAACAACAAGAAAGTGAAGAATCAATATTGATGACATACCATCATAGTAATTTTATGTTGATCACATCCTTCTTTCTTATCAAGTTCTTCATATAGTTATTCCACCTCTTTCACTAGAAAGGTTTAACCGAAGACTGATAACTCCTCTTTTCTTCTTACTAGGTCTTGCTGTTATTTTACTGCCTGCCATATTCCTTATACAATCTTAATTCTTTTGTATATTTTCTTTATGTTCCGCGGGAGCCCCAATCCCAACATTTAAGACAAACACATTTTAAATTTTAAAGAATATGTAATAGATTATATATATTTTAGAAATTTCAAGAGAGCTACTTCAGGAACAATCTCGACTGTACTTTGTAACCCAGAGTTTTGAATACAGAGTATTTGAGGTTGATATATCATTATCTTTATTTGAGCTTCCCATGTCCACTTTGTTAAAGTTCTCTTATGCACGTGGACCATCTTCTTTTTATTTTTATGTGATAAATAATATTTAGTTAAACTATGATGGATGTGAGGAAAATTTTCTTATTTTCTTTAAATGTGTGAATGTGCTTGGTTCTTGGTCCTTTCTCAAGAAATTTATTTAAAAAGAAAAGAAAACATTTTACTTTTATTTTTCTTACAATATTTTTATTTCTTTGAATTACTACGATGAACTTCTGCAAAGTCACACATTATGAACACCTAGAATTCCCAAGAAAATCTAAAGAGGAGTACTACCTCTATAAAAATGCAAGGGGATTTACATCCTCATGAGGTTTCCATTTTGGTCATAATGGATTCAAGCGTCAACACGAGGCCTAGACTCATATACAACATGATGTTTCCATAAATAAGGTTGGACCAAAAGAACATCACAAACTTCAATGGGAGAAACATCACACAATACCTCATCTTTGAATGGCTTGATGTTGTATGACAGGCAACATTGTTCACTGACACGAAGATCACTTCCTTTACTGAGCCATCCGATGGTGTAGGGCTGCAGGTGCGGTGTTTTTGGCAGGGCTATCCGCTTGACAACCTCTGTTAATATGAGGTTCTTCTGGATACCACTATTAATGATGAAGCGTAGTGGAGTGCCTTTCACCCACATTTGTGAATGAAAGAGGTTCTCGCCTTCCTATGGCTCATTAGGTTCACCAGGCTGGATCTTGGTGGTAGAAACGATGGAATTGGGTTCAAAATTAATGATCCATCTCCCCTTTTCTGGTTCTGACTCAGATTCAGAACCCACATCTGATTCATAGACTTTTACCTCATCCACCAATGACTACTTTGAGTGAAAATCATCATTCTTATTCCAGGGGTTCTTATGGAAGTCGCACCACTTCCCAGTATCTTTCTTCATCTTCCCATTGTCCTTCTTTTATTTTGGCTTGGAATAGTTGTCTTGATATTTCCCATATTTTCTTTGTCCTTTGTTTTGTGGGTTGGGGTTTCTCTTTCCCTACTTCTATTGTGAGGGGTTCCCAGACCCAAACTTATGTGTATTTTGTTTAAGCTTCTGCTCGATTTTGACGGCGTATCGATAGGTCGTGCCCAAAGATGAGATGTCCAAAAAATCCATTTCTGTCTGGATGTGTCTATGAAAACCACCATGGTACTTGAGAACTAGATGTCACTCAAAATATTTGATACCTGTCTTGGTGCACAAGGTATGGAAGACATTGGTGAACTCTAGAACGGTTTGGTCTCTTTCCTTCTGTAGTGTGGTCCATCTTGTACACAAGTTATCATAACTTCCAACAGGGTATTATTGTTCCTTAATAACATACCTAAAGGAAACCCAAGTGGGTGCAACTAAAAATAATGTGTAACCCTCTATTTCCTTTTTCTCACAGAAGGTATCCCACCAATCTTTGACATGGGGGACAACCTTGAGGAGCACAAATGTAATATTTTCTCTATTAGAAAAGTTGTGGAAAGAAAAATACCCTTCTATAAGGTTTAACCATTTATCTACTACATCCATATCTATTTGACCTTCAAATATAGGAATATAAAAATTGATCTGTACCTTGAAGGGGGTGGCACATCTTCTTGAGGTGGAGGTGTCTCTTATCGATAACCATCGAAGGGTTTGTGCAAATTTGTCCATCATCTTGTTCCTCTATCGCTCAAGGGATTCCTCGAGAAAATTTTTGAAAGGATATCCTATCCCGTCGTATTTATTTTTTTCCACCATGGACGGTTTCTTGGGAGTTCGAGAGAATTTTTCCTCAAGAGAAGCAAGCTTGAGAGCCAACTCTCTATACCCTGACCGTGTTGGGGACATGCATTAAAAAAAACGACAATGAGTAGACCGCTCTAATACCACTGATCCAAATTTATGAGCGGAACAAAGTGAAGCCACATATTTAGGAAATTATCATAGAGACACAATGAAAAATAATAGAGATACAATAAAAATTGACTTCTATTAAATAAGAAATGTGATGAAAATTGTAAAATGCAGACTGAAAACCAGCTTGCTAGAATGTTGGTAGCTTATATCTGAGAACAAATGAGATGGATACGCTCATTCACAAGAATATGAGTACAATGAGTATCTGAAGGAATTTTAAAATAAATATGAATTCAAAAACCATAGACATCCAAAAACCTATCCCTAGGAGATGAAGTGCTAAAAGTCATGTGGGCCTCGTTGGGGTAAGTTAGTACATTAACTTCCCAGGGTCATAACTGTTGCATACGATCTTCGTTTAGGGAACACAATAGCTCGTTGGAAAGGTATTTACAAGGATATTCATTTAGGGGGATCATTCAAATCCTTTGGGGATATTCTAGGTGCCCGATCATGGAAAAATGTCATTTAGGCCCTCAAAATGGCCTTGAAAGTTTGGGAACCAAAAAAACGCTAAAAATAGTAAGTTGCCAAAAAACATGTTTTGATCTAGTTGGAAAAGGTGGATGTCCACTGATATCTTCCTATATCAGTTAGTTTCCATCAGTCACCTCATGCTCATCACCTCATGATAGTCCCTTGGCGTTTCCTTCTCCTTGTTTCCAGTAGGCTTCCCTCTATCAGCTTTAACACTTGTATTATAGAGGGTTGGCTTAGAGGATTTTTGCTAGGGGTCCCTATTTATCCTTGATGCATTGGTTTGGTTTTATTTTCTTGAATTCAACTCCTTTTCCCACATTTTAGAGTCATATACTTGACAGTTCAATGATCCATTTCTTGATGCCATCATCCTAGACATGTGTGAGATGTAGCATACCTCACGAGGGGGTTGAACCATAGGTATCCTCCCACATGTGCCAGTTTTGTCCAATTCTTCCAGAGTTATAGATTCATATTTTATTATTTGGATACCATGCCTATAGATAATCCTTCACTAGTCGTCCCCAATGGATTTTCCCCTATCGACATCAACACACCTATTCTAGGGGATGGTCTGTTGTACCTTCATACCTATCCCCTAGCCAATGGGTGAACTTGGACCATGATGAGAGAGTCCTCATTTCTCTCAGAATTGGTTGGATCTCATGTCCTCACATTATTGATATGCATACATACATATATGATATAGCCTCAAATGCAACTCCTTAGGTTTTCTTGGCTCCATCCCACTATTCTTAGATCCCCGTGATGATATTTTCTCTAGTATGATCATGACATATTTTTGGAGACCCATTCCTATTTATTAGGGATTATCAGGTTGTTTCCACCCCCTTCCTTCAACATGAGGGGGCATCAATTCTTATGTACTTAGTTCAACCACAGTTGGGATGTACTTCATATTTTCCCATCTAGATATTGTATATGATACTAATATTATTATGTTGATGTAGTTTGGCCATAATTTCCAACATCATGTTGTATTTGAGACTCCTTTAGAGTCTCTCTATTGATTTCATGATTATTCTCAATGAGTATAGGTATGCGTACCTCATCCCATTGAGATCATATTACTCCCCACTTGATGACCCTATGTTGACATGTAGTTTTTTGTTGCCTCTTCACCGGTTGGGCCTTATATTCTTATCCCATGGTAGATTTTATCCTCTTCAGATGAAACATATTCTAGTGAAAGAAAACTATAACCTAGTGGAAAAACTCGACAACGGCAAAAACTCGGCAAGGGTCCTGAAAACATCGGCTTGGCAAAAATCGGCGAAAAAATCGGCAAAAATCGGCAAAACTCGGCAAACATTAAAAAATACATAATTTATTCATTTTTTTTCAAAATTTTAAACATTTTTCAATATATAAAGCAACAACAACATCATATAAACAGATAGGCACATAAATGCGAAGAAAGAACCGATATATATTATATAGTGGATGCCAAACAAAAACCGATACATCAAAGTCATTACTGAAAGTCTGAAATCAATACAAAATGACATCAATGATCACATATATAAATGTATATGTCCCAAAAGTAGCAACTAGCTATATGGTATCAAATTATCAATGCCCTCTCCCCCTTTTACAGGATAAAATCAGGGGCTGTTTGCCAGGCCTTGAACTAGAGGCAGAAGGTCCTGGTCGGACATCAATGCTGGATGGAGTAGGACTAGCAACT
>ML783227.1:1115599-1130965 GCA_009831015.1 Picea engelmannii | reverse complement strand
TAGCAACACCTTTAACGACACTAACTAAGAAGGATGCATTTTCATGGACTCCAGAGGCAACTAAATCTTTTGAACAACTTAAAGAGGTAATGTGTAAAGCTCCTGTCTTGACCACTCCAGACTTCACAAAAACCTTTATTGTGGAATGTGATGGCTTAGGAAATGGAATTTGTGCTGTCCTGATGAAAGAAGGAAGGCCCCTGGATTTTGAAAGTCGACCACTCAAGGGAAAGGACTTACACAAACCCATTTATGAGAAGGAAATGTTGGAAATACTACATGCATTGAAGAAATGGTGTCCTTACCTAATAGGTAGGCATTTCAAGGTCAAAATAGATCATGATAGTCTTAAATACTTCTTGGAACAAAGACTATCTTCAGAAGAACAACAAACATCATGATTGTTTTTATCCGCCATGGGGATTCGATTATCGATCAACTATCGTTATGGGGAATGATGTGTCAATTCTTTCCTTCAACCAGATATCTGAGTGGACAAGTATTTGTCAGAGTCACGTTGTCTGCTGTAACGGCCTTGATTTTCTGCCGCGTGCTCATTTGCTCAGGGAAATGTGCATGAAAAGTGGCTGTAGACAGTCACGACCGTTATCAAATGGAAAAATTTCTTGGGCGATGTCTCCTTCAAAATTGTCAATATTTTCCTTTTGTTTTCGAATACAGGAGCAAACTCGGCTAATTTTGTTTCTTCTATTTGATGGCGAGAGCTGCATGGGCTATCTCTTCAGCCACTTCACATTCTTTGGAGTGTTTGGCATGCCTTTCTTCTGATAGTCGTTATGCTTCACATGGATATACAATCGTATCTTACGCATCTATAAGTTGCATTTTGAGCCAAGTAACGTTCCCTTCACGACCTTGTGTTGTTGATGCTTCTGTGGTCTTTGTCGCCAACTGTTGTCTCATCTCTCTCTTTTCTTGGCACAGTTTGGTGATGGCTAGCTTCACTTGATTCATCTGTAGATATGTCTCTTGATCATTTGTACCTGTGGCATCCATCCTCTTTCTTCGTCTCCCACTTTCTTGGATGGTACCTTCCAAAGGCTCCAGGCAGACGACGCGCATAAGTAATTGTTCAACGATCAGTCGTGCATGCGGCTCATCTGAGATTCGAGTTTCCCTAGCTTCCTTGTTTTTCCTTGGTTTTCCCCTTCTCTGAGGTATCTATTGTTGGGGAGACATGGCTTCCACTGTCCTTCCTTCCTACACAGTTCCTTCCACTTCAATTTCTATGTGATGTGATGTCGTCGTTCCAGTGGGTAAAGGAAAAATCCCTTTTTTATCCTTGGGGATCTCGTTGTGAGTGAGAATGAATCCCATCACTTTGGGGCTCATTTCTAGATATCTTTCCACTACGTGTACCCTTATTCATGTCTTTATAGGTTTCCATGGTGGAACGGTATATGTCTTGCACACAGTATATCAGGCGGATGCCCAAGATGGAGAATTCGATCGACTTGGGCCTACGAGAAAACTTACAGATAGAGCCTGAATCTGATTTCGTGAACAAAATAACTGTAGAACCTATGAGATTTATAACAGATCGGGCAGAAAGAAGAATCTTTCCAAAGAACACTAAATTCATGACAGCTAGATGTTCTGAATCGAACCGCAGATTTTCCATAACACATCCCTGCGTGTAAGGTACATGCGATAAGGACTGGAGGGAATACGTGATGCGAACCTCGCTATTTTTCATTCATTCGGCCTTCATGATGAATTGATAATAGTTACAAAACCTTCCAACACGACCTCCATTAAATACTTATCTCGACCTAGGGCATGTAGAGACTAACTTTGACAGGACCCGACTTTCTGGGAACAACATACCCGTATTATTCACGTATGTTTCGACTCTGACATCCCTTCCCTCTTCCAAGGGCCAACCGACCACTTCCTGACTTCGATCCCTTCATTTCTATGTACCTGACTTCACATGTTTTGACACATGGGCTATAACTCGACTGAAAACTGACTCTAATTGAAACAAAAATGGCGGCGCTAACAAGTAGCTCCAATGGGGATGCTATCCTCCCTGCGAGGTAGCAAAGAACATTAGACCATGTGTCTAACCATTGGGCCTTGTTTTTTACTCTTCGACACTGCAATATGAAAAACAGTACACAGCCTAAACCTATTGATGTAATTTCTAGAAGACTCAGCATAAAAATTAGGGCCTTCACTTCGGGCTTCAATTTTCTACTGAAATACTGACTTGACACAAAAGTAAAACGAATATTTACAATGAAAAATGACTTAAATGAAATTTATTTCATGAGATAATGTTTGAGGAACCTGCCGTTTACAGGTCCCCAACCAATGCACTCCCCATTTAGTTCTTCCATAAAATAAGCATTATTTCCATGATGTGCACTGATTCTGAATGGACCCTTCCACTGGTTATCAAACATTCCATGCTTTCCTTTGTCTTCACTTCTCACGTCTCATCTCAACATTAGATCACCCAACCAAAAATCCTCTGGCTTGGAATGCTTGTCAAAGGATTTCTTCATCTTTTCCTAGTGGAGCTGTGATCAATTTTACACTTGTTCCCTCATCTACTGTGTGTGAACCAATTGATTTATTCTTCTCTATGCGTCATTTGTCTCGGCCTCTTGCTCTTACAATAGTTTTCTGACAGGAAACCCCATTGTGGTAGGGAAAATTGCATCTGCTCCATATACAATATGGAAAGGTGACATTGAGATGGACTTCTTAGTGGTAACCTGATCTTTGCACAATGCATAGATAATCTTTTTATGCCAGGCTTTCTTATTGTATAGTAAGAGCCTTTTGATGATCCAAGTTAGTATTTTATTCCAGGATTCTACTAACCCGTTTCCTTGTGGGTAGTATGTCGTAGAATGTCCCAGGGTTATATTGTAATCCTGAAAAAACGTTTCCATCCTCTTAGACTTGAATATGGTTGCATTTTCTATTATGATCTTGACGAGGAATTAAAACCTCGACAAGATGCTTGTCTCTAGGAATTGGATGATGACTGTGTCGATAGCTTGCTTCATGGGGATCACTTCTATCCATTTCGTGAAGTATTCAGTGGCCATGAGTATCCGTTTGTGCTACATCGAGGATGGCAGATTTATTTCCCCTATGAAATCAAAACCCCACTACATGAGTTGTGCCTCAACTGAGATTGACTTTAGTGGCAGGGGTTGCAACTTTTTTCTCTTGTCGAAAATATGACATTCGTGGCAGCTGGAGACTTCTTTGTACATGTCTGCGAAGATTGTAGGTCAATAGTAGCCCACCCTTAGGATTTTGTGCATGGTGGTTTTCCATTAATGGTGTCCCCCACAGTCTCCCTTGTGAAATTCTTCTGTGGCTTGCTTCGCATCATTCTCCAACAAAAAGCTCAGCAACATTCCCTCAGGATCTTTCCATTAGAGTGAGTTGTCCATGATGCAGAACTTAACTTCTCTAAGCTTGAGAAATATGGCCTTAGTCTTACTTACTCTTAGAGGGGCTTGGATACTCTTCAACACATATATCATATCTGCATACCATGACGAATCAACGAAATCCTAGGACCCCTTCGTAGTCGTTTCTTCTTGAGGACTCTCTGATAGATCAACGATGAAATTTATTCCCACAATGTCGCAATCTGACTATTCCATTAGCTTTCCAAGGCCCTGAACCTTAATTATTTTCATAGGCTTGATATCCATGTCATATTCCAGGATGGCCGCTATCCACTTACCTCTCCTTCCTTCAGGGTCAGGCTGAGTCAGGATATCCTTTATTGAGTTGCTGGGCACATAAGCAATGGCGTAGGAATGAAATATGTACGTCCTGAAATCCTTTAAGGATTTCAATAAAGCATATGATTGTTTTCCCATAATGTCATACCTTAGTGGAGCATCCTACAACATCTTGCTGAAATAATCTATAGGATTCTCCAAGTTTTGTTCATGTTTCTGTAACAACACGCCGATAATCATATGCTCTGAGGCGAATGAAAACATGATGAAATCCTTCGTGAAATCTGGAATGGATAGCACATGTTCTCTAGTCAATTCCACCTTGATATCTTCAAATGACTTCTTGGCCTCCGGGTTCCACTTGATTCCATTTCCCTTTCCGAGCATGCAGGTGATATGCTTTATAATCTCTGCCAGATTCAGGATGAATCTCCTCAAAAAGTTTACTTTTCCCAGGAAGGATTGCACTTATTTTTTACTGCGCGGAGTGTCGATATTCAAAATTCATTCAAACCTATTGGGGTCTATATTAATTCTCTCCTTTGAGATAATGTGTCCCAACATATTCCCTTCTTCCACCCCAAAATGTGATTTCTTTGGATTTAGCAATATACCAAACCTCCTGCATTTATGGAAAACTCTCTTCAGATGTTCGAGGTGTTGTTCATCAGAGGAAGAGTATACCATGATGTCATACAGATAGATCACAATGAACCTACCCTTTTTGTTGGCAAACACAATGTCCATTTCCCTTTGGAAAGTGGCTCCAACACTCATCAGGCCGAAGGGCATCTTGGCGTACATGAACGTTCCCCATGGAGTTGTGAATTTTTTTTTATCTCTATCGTCTAGGTGGACCATGATATGATTATAATATGAAAAACCATCCAACATGGAGATCTTCTGGGATCCCACCACCTTTTGCAGGATATAATCCATTTTGGGAAGAGGGTAGTGATCCTTGAGGGACACTTTGTTTAAATTTCAGAAGTCTACACACAGTCTTATCTTGCCTCTCTTCTTCCTTATGGGCACCAAATTAGATACCCATTTTGAGAACCACAAAGAGACAATAATCTTAGCATCAAAACGTTTCTTTACCTCTTTCTCGATCAACAATAGTAACAGGGGGTTTATCCGTCTCAGTTTCTGTTTGAAAGGTTTCTGATATTCCTTGAGAGGAATAAAATGCTGGATCACCTTAGTGTCATACACCTTCAAATCATCATAGCTCCATGCGAAAATGTCAGGGAACTCCTTCATGAGCTTGATGTAGTATTGCTTAACCTCTGGGATGAGTATTTTCTATAATTTGATCATTTTAGGGTTCTCCTTAGTCCTGATGTTGCAGTCGTCCACATCCTCTTTGTTTGCACTAATGTTGGGATTCTTAGCCATGTCATTTTCGTCAAACAAATTTTCCAATGGCACTAACCCCTTTGGAATGATGTTATTATTAAATTGTATCATGTCCCTTCCCATGATTTGGTTCTGGAAAGGGTCATCATTACTACTTGCATCCATGCTCCCATCTTCATCGCAACAACATTCGTCATCAATGTTTATGTTAGTGAATTCATCGCTCATCTGAAGAAATCTTTCTACCTGCTTGTTGTCCTCAAACACCTACTAGTATTTGATATTATCAGGCATTTCAGGCCTGTGTTTGACTTCAATCTCGTATTTTTTGTTTGGGAAGATGGGGATTTTAAAAACTGAGGCTGAGGTGGCCAACGCATCGACGATCTGATTTTTCTCCCTTGGGATAGATGATATGTAATACTATGAAAATTCCTCGAGGAGGTATAATGCAAAGTTATTTTACACTCTAAGCTTAGGGTGATTTGTCTGATATATGCCTTTAACCTGGTTTATGACCAGTTCAGAGTCTCCACGCAGTGCTATCCTCTTTGCACCTAATTCTTTAAACACCTTCAGGCCCAGAATTAGTGCCTCATACTCGACCATGTTGTTTGTGCATTCGAACACGAGCTTGTATGAGCACAGTTTTGTGCCCATTTCAAGGGGGTTTACCCATATGTCATCCCCGACCCCTTCTTTGTTGACCATTCCATTGAAACTAATGTTCCATATCCCATTTATTATGCAGTCCTCCAAGTCAGCGCACTCTACTGCTTTCCGCACGGTTTCCTCATTGACTATCATGATGGTTGTAGACTCTTCTTCTTCAAAACTCAGATCATTGTAGAATATAGAAGAACCAACCTTAGTGTCAATGGAGTATATGGGACAGTTATTTGGTTGTGTTTTGTTACTCACAATATACTTCAGCAACACTTCTCTATACAATCATTTGTCCTGGCCAAAGATAGGAATGGTGGCATATGACATGTCCATTTGCAGGGTCCCTTTTAACTTCGCATCCCACGATCTGGACAATATCATGACAAACTTAGGGGGTATGTCCGTCAAAACCATGTCCATCACCATGTTATTTGAAGGAATATGGGCCAATGACATGACCAAGTCTTTGATGAGACCCATGCACTTTACTTTCCTTGAGTCAAAAGAGAAAAGGTCCTTATAAGGTCTGGTGACGTTTAGACACAATTCGTCCATGATCACCTTTCGCATGAGGTTGTGAAACATACCTGAATCCAGCATGGCATTATGCAGGGTCATGTTGTGGACCTTCAAACTAACGTAGAACATAGGGATATCCTCAGTATCACTTGTCTCTTCAACGCACAGACCAAACAGGATCGCGAGGTGATCATCTTGGACATTCAAAGTGTTGGGGGTCCCTCCCATTTTCAACATTTTAATGATTTTCTCCCAGTATTCACCCTTTCTGAAAATTTTCGTTGAAAGGGACAAATATTTTGATTTTATCCATTTCATGCTCAAAGTTAAAGGGAGGACACAATTTCTCTACCTCTTTTCCACCCGCTTCTTGGCTTGCTTCCAGAGTTTTCTTCGAGGCCTCCTCCTTCGAATTTTCCTTCTCTGTCGCATCCTTGTTTGTGATATCCAACCTCAATTGTCTTGTGGAAGGGGTGTCAACTGGAGGTTTCCTTACAGGATTAGTCTGCTGAGGCTTGGTAGACTCTCACTTTCTCCTAAGGTTATATTTATCTTGAAACTGCATGACGACGTTTTGATAAAATTTTCTAAACTCTTTCGTTTCCCAGGACAACACATCTCAGTTTTCCCAATCCATGCATCGTCTGTCTCCAACATAAAATCATCGTTTCTGCTCATGTACCGATCATGTTATCTCTTCATCAAAAACATGTGTGAGTTCTTGTCATCACAACAATGCATTTGGTCTTTGAACATCTGATCAAATTCTTCATCTGCATAGCTGTTTTGGAATGGAGGCCTTGTCTATTGGTCTCCTCTGCTCCCTCTTTTCCCTCTATTTGATTTGAGGAACCTGACCCCTCCTGAGGTTCTGATTTTTGGGCTAGGGGTCATACTTTTCTCGGGAAGCGGGTATGTTTCCTACAGGCATCTTCTCCATGGTTCTTATCATTAAGTCAAATTTGTAGTATGCAGATATTGATGTCGATGGATGTGCATCTCCCTGGGGCTTCTTATCACCTCTGTTGAACCTCTTTTTGATCTTCCCTGACGCCATCATATTTACCTCGACTTTGATTGCATTACTCATTATCACATCTAGGTTTGATAATCTTCTTTCTCTCAACAACAAGGCAAATTCATTGTCGAAAGAGTCGACATATCACAACTGCACAGCCCTGAGAGGTGGCTAGAATTCTATAGGAATTGAGTTATATACCTTCATGAAGCAGACTGAGAATTCTTTCACTGTCTCCTCCGACGCCTTCTTCATGTTATTGTACCGTGTTAACAACTACAAGGGTTTCTTATTGTCTCCCCATCTGCCAATGAAGGTTGTTTCGAGTGTGGTGAAGTCTTGAATACTTGTTGGTCATAGGGATTTGAACCACTTCCTCACCTCCCCTGCAAAAATATGCGCGAACAACCTCATTTTCACCTTTGCATAGTCTACCTCTTCCAAGTCGACGAAGTTATTGAACCAATTGTTGAGAAATACTGAGGGGGGGGGGTGAATCAGTATTTTGAGCAATCAATAGATTTTCTCTTTTCTTTCACTGAAAACCTTAGGCTACTTTGTAGAGACCAACTATTGTATAGTCTTAAGAAAACAAGAGTGCATCCAGAGATCTTATTATGAATTTATTCATTCATCAGATGTCTATTAAGCAGTAATTCAGTGCAGTAATAACAAAATAAACCAATACACATGAGTAAGACACATGAACACCAGGATTTAAGGTGGAAACCCAAATCGGGAGAAAACCACCGCTGCCGTTGTCTCTGTCTTCAATAATTATTATAAAGAAAACATTTTACAACAATGTACTAGTGCAGACTCATACTAGTACACAGGCTTCTACCTGCAGAAGGCTGCAACCTTCTCTCGTTTACCAGCCTTTCCTGGAAGGGAGCTTCAACCCCCTGAAGATAGCACCAGTTTCTACTAGTAGGATGCTTCTACTGAAGGATTTAACCCTCAGACTCACTGCTGACCACGTTTCATCTATTTTCACACTGGATCAGGTAGTTTCAACCCTTGTACATTTGTCAGCAAACATATTTTGCCCAAAACTTTAGAATATCATCAATAACCCAGACTTCAATATGCATTCAACATCCTTCGTCAGAGATCCTAACCTTCATATGCATCTTTAATGTGAATGACCCATATATATATATATATATATATATATACTTCCCCTTTTTTTTTATTGATCTGTAATAATATGTGTTGCTAAGCAGTTCAGATCTATAGTAACTTACTCGGATTCATTGTAGATCTGCCACCCAACTACTACAATGAGGTTCCTCCCACTTCAAACTTTTCTACCGCCTGCACAAATGACCTCAGCGACTTGTAGATGTGCCTACTGTCAGAAACTGGCCTCCACATCCTACAAAAGGACCCCTGCCCCCTGGACCCCTGACCTCAACGAACTGTAGATGCACACTTAGAAAATGGGCATTGACCCCTTCTTAAGACCATGGGTGAAAAACGTTCACCGCTCCCACGATCCCTATTGACCTGGGTCTGTATTTATTTCTCTGGGGAAATCAGGTCCCACATAAAAATTTGAATTACACTTACGCACGCCTTTCGAGTTTCGACATTTTCATACACTAGCCCTCCTGAGCTTGGCTCCCGGTCAACGTGATCGTCACTCCGTGACCACATCTTTACCCCGTCGGGGCTACGGGGTTTGTGATGCCTCAATGCATACATCCGCGTGATTCCCGATCGTCCAAATCCCGAAGCTCCTTTCATACTAACAGCTGGCCCCCACTAATCGGGGTTTTTAATACCACGATGCGCCTGTCCACCGATGGTTCCCGGTCTCTTCCTCTATTGTGATGACAGTTGTTCCCCACTGATCGGGGTTTCGCGGTTCGCGACTTCAAAGTGCACGAACTCCTTGCTCCCGGGATCTCTGATATCCCGATGCCGACTATTCCCAGGTTGCTGACACCTGTCCACCACTAGTTCCACCTGTGGCCCACACGACTCTCCTATCGGGATATCGCGTATCGCAATTTTGGGGTTTTCGTTGTAATTGATCACGGGACTCGTGAAACTCCGATTCCTGATTCTCCGATGAGAAAAGCTCCGACGACGCCCGATCCTTTGCCACCTGTCCTTGCAGATGGACGATCCCTATTCCTCTGGGATTTCGAGACTTTCGATGTCTCGACTCACTTGTCACTGGGATCCCCGATTTCCCGATGCCTCACCAGAATGCTGACGCGTGTCCTGCCCAGATCAATGGCTAGGATTCTCTCTCCAATATCCCGATGACTTGTCCGAGATTTCTCCTCTGCACAATAGGACTTAACCCCTGCGCGACTCTTACAGATCCGATGGCTGTCGGGTTTTCTTCTCAGATCCTACGACTCAGATCTGTTCTTCCCTCTCTGCGTTCCTCCTGAGGCTTAACCTTCGTGTACCTTCTGCAGATCCGGTGACTGACGGGTATCTGCTTCCAATCTGACGGCTCAGATCACTTCTTCTGCATGCCTACTCCTGCGCTTAACCTCTGCGTAGCTTCTGCAGATCTGACGACTTTTGGCGACCCTCTTCAGTGATCATACGTGCCCATCCAAAACTGAACCGTACACTGATTTTCTTACATGAAAACTCTTGTTCTTCCTTTGTCTCATCCTTTGCCATCAATGACAATATTTCCAACACCAATGTAGATGCTTCTGGGCTGAAATGTTCCCTTCAACATTGCATAGATTAATTTTCTAGATGTAATTTTGGGGCAGATCATGCAGCTGGGCTAGCAAAATGAAGGGGGAAAATCTGGAAGCCATGGCCCTAGGAGGGTTGGGGGTTTGAGGGATATTGTTAGACTCTAAGGCTTGGAATATATTCTGGTCGAAAACTACCTCGTTCAAGCTGGTTTTTGACACAGACCTGAAAATGGTTTGTTCAAATAATGCATCAAACTCAAGGTCATTGATGCTTTGCGCACCGCATTTCAGTAAGGATAGACTTTTGTCCAGGTAATAGAATAGGTCCGATGCTTTCTCTCTATTCCTATGCAAAATTTTCTCAGGGTCCTACACAGGCTCTGTGGGGTTTGGGTCAGGATTTTCTCTAGTATAGATCATCTTTGGAGCCAGGGTTCCTGAACTGCACTACTTGGAGCTACTGGTCTTTTTGATTGGAGTTTCCATGGTAAAGGTTTCATCCAGTACAGATGTTTTTCCCTCAGTTATCCTTAGGGGTCAACCTACAACATTAGTTGTTCTCCCAGGGAAAATTTATTCAATTTCATCCCTGGGAACAATGCCATAATGTTAGCACACTGTAAATTTGTTCAGCTGATAAACAAATGAAGAAGGTAACTATTTCAACCAACTTTGAGACTCAAAACTAGCCTTTTGAACATGGAGAGGGCTCTCGAGAGAGACTCTGGCTCCAAGTGGGATATGGCTTTAAAATTGTGGCTAGATTTAACACATTGGAAATAATGGGTTCTGGTTATATTGGTGCAAGAGAGTAAGACTTTGGGATATGGAGTCAATTTGATAAAACAATAGAAACAAATAACTCGATGACTGAAATTGAGAGGATAAGGCTAAGCGAGCAACAACCTTCAGTGAAAAATCATAATGTGTGGTGAGGAGAAAACACATGAAGTAATCAGAGCACCGCTGTGGATGAATTTCGAGTTAACTTTTAGAAGAAAAGTGTTTTGTCTAAATGGTGCGAACAAGGGGAGTTGCGCAGTGAATCCACAGGTTCAAAAATTCATTCTGAATTAGACAGAAAAAGATATGAATAAAGATAATAGGAAGCACATACGCAAAGAGAGGAAAACAATACATCCAACTACTACAATTAGAATCTTTTCATCAAAGTTACAGGACCTTTGCATTAATTTTCGGTCGAACTCAAATTACATACAATAGTTACTGTCTATACTAATTTTTCCAACCAACCTATCTTACATAAAAAATATAAAATATATAAACAAGGGCGCCTCTTGGGCTACCGTTCTCTTCTAACTGCTATCTCTACAAACTAGGAAACTGATTGTTCTACATTACAAAACTCTTCGCATGACGTTTTCCAAAAATAGACAACAAATACATATGGCTACATCATGATTGTTTCTAATCTGCCATGGGGATTTGGTTATTGATCAGGTATCATTATGGGAAATGATGTATCAATGATTTCATTCGACCAGATATCTGAGTGGACAAGTGTTTGTCAGAGTCGCGCTATCTGCTGTAATGACTTTGATTTTCTGCCTTGCAGTCATTTTCTCTGGGAAATGTACGTGACAAGTGGCTATACACAGTCATGACTGTTATCAAATGGAAAAATGTCTTGGGCGATGTCTCCTTCAAAATTTTCAAGATTTTCCTTCTATTTGCAAATACAGGAACGAACTCGACTAATATTGTTTCTTCTGCTTACAGGTGAGAGCTGCGTGAGCTATCTCTTTGGCCACTTCACATTCTCTGGAGTGTTTGGCTTGCTTTTCTTCCAACATTTGTTGTGCTTCACACAACTATACAATCGTATCTTGCGCCTCTATGAGATGTCTTTTGAGCCATGTCATGTTCCCTTCGCGAACTTGTGCCGTTGATGATTCCATGGTCTTTGTCGCCAACTGTTGTCTTAGCTCCCTGTTTTCTTGGTACAGTTCGACGATGGCTAGATTTTCTTGCTTCAACTACTGATATTTCTCTTATCATTTGTACCCGGGACATCCATCCTCCTCGTTCTGCTCCCACTTTCTCGGATGGTACTGTTGGCACAGAGGCATACCTAGGGTTCAACTCTAACAATGCACCAACAAGCCCTAACTATTGGCCCTTTCGACAACACTTGTGGAGAATATGCAGTCTCACCTGACGTAGAAATAGGGGGTTGTAGGACACAGGTGTCTACAACTAGAGGAAATGAAAGGGGATTCAAAATAACAACACACAGAGATCTAGTTATTCTTTACCATCTTAAGTCTACTTTGCACAGTTATATCTCAAATCTTGCACAATAATGTAACAACATAATAACAGGAAGCAAAGAACACAACATCAATCACACATAACATCAACATATATGTGGTTCACCCTCTCCCTAGGGCTATGTTCACATAACTGTGTTTCTTAATATATTATATGAAAACATATAGTTCTATCTACTCACTTAGCTTGTATATCTCTCTCTCTTTCTCTTCTCTTCTCCCCTCCCTGCGCACCCAGCTGCAAGGTTGATCTTCGCACCTAGTTGAAGTTCTTACAATACAACAATATTATCAAAACACAATACCCTCCTCACACGACACAATAATCACTTTCTCAACCCACAATGACTAACTCAGAATGAACAATGAGTGACTAACCTGTCTTCTCTCATCTAGGTCCTTATTTATACATTTTGTGACAACGTCTAGGTATCAAAACCCTAGATCAAAAAACCTAGGTCAACTTGACCCATGTTTTGAGGGCTTCTCCAGCCTGTCTTTCCTTCTTTCTTGCGAGGTGCTCCAAAGCATCTGTTGGTGGATTTTTCCTCTTGCCGAGTTGTCCATGATCCATCTAACTTGTTGATTTGTCTTCCTCGATCTTCTCGTTCAACGAATCATTTTCCCTTACGTCATTCCTTCTTTTCCACTTCTTTGATCACTTCAACCCAATATCAGTCAATGTTCCTTCCACATAGTTTTTACTTCACCTTTCTTCCTTAATCTTCACTTTCTTCCGTAACCAAGGGCCAACATGCTCCCAACACTTACATGTGACTCATCCCGAGGCATTGCAGGTTTGAACCTTCTATTTCACTTTGACTTCAGACTGCTTGGAGCAGCCTGTTCTCTCTGATCTGTTCATCCCTTCCTTGTGCAGACTGTATTTTCTATGTCTAGTACCCAGTTTCAACTGCACCTCATACCTAGACCCTTCTTCTTATGCTTTTACTGAGAGCTGCGAGGTAGCTGGTTGTCATAGTACAATTTCAATCAGCTCCCATTCACTAAACCTTGCTTCCATTCTCCATTCAAGGTCTTCAAATGTGTAGCTCCTCCTTTTGTAACACAGGCAACCTCATATGGCCCAAGCCAATGTGTCCTGAACTTCCCTGGATGCTTTATGAACTTGATTTCGTATACCAATACTAAATCTCCTTGCTTAAATTCTTTCTTCTTGATGTGTCTGTCATGGTAGGCCTTTTCGCGTTCCTTCTGTACCTACTGATGGAATCCTGCAATGAACCTATATTCCTCTAGTTCTACCAACTACGTAATTTTGTCTTGCACAACGCCTATGTCGTCCATACCTGTAAATGATGAAATTCTCAAGCTAGGAACTAGATATTCCATAGGTACCACTGCTTCCACACCATAAACTAGCTTGAAGGGGGTATGCATTGTCAATTTTTTGCAAGTAGTTTTGTATTCCCATAACACTGTTGGTACTCTCAAATCCCAATCATCCATGTTCTCACTGCAAATCTTTGTCAGCGTTGTCTCCAAGATCTTATTAAAAGCTTCAACTATTCTATTTACTTATGGATGCTAAGGTGTGCTCTTCTGATGGTGAACTTGAAATTCCTGAGTCAAGGCTTCAATAATCTTATTAATAAAATGTGTACCTTGATCTCTCATAAGGATCTTCGGGCATCCAAATCAGGTTATGATATCATCAAATATGAACTACGCATTTGTAGCTGCACTATAGTCCCTAACTACTCTTGATTCTGCCCATGTGGTCAAATACTCTGTCGTAGTGATGATGTATCTCTCTCTTGTGTGCTTTCCTGGTGGGTTAATGGGTCCCACAAAATAAATGGCCCATTTCTCAAATTCCTGTAAAGTTAGCTGAGGTGATAAAGGCATCCGATATCTTCTGGAAGGTTTCCCAACTCTTTGACATATATCGTAGGCTCTGTAGTATTCCTTAGCATCTCTGTGTAAAGTGTTGATTAAGGTTGGTTGACATCACCACAGTTTGATGGACAAAAGTATGTTTTTTGGAGCATAAGGATGAAGGCATATATACAGGCATAGGGATTTCAAGTTTGGCAATCAATTGTAGATGGATACACAGCACCAACAATTCCACCAACAAGTGACAAAGCAGTGAAACTCAGTGAGAATAATTCCAAAGCCATAGTTGCACATTGTAAATCTGCTAAAGAGATTTGGGACAAGATTTGAAATATTTATGAAGGAGATTCAAAAGTCAAAACAACAAAGCTTCAAACTTACAGAGGTCAGTTCGAACAACTAAAAATGAAGGAAGATGAAGATATAGCAGCCTACTTCTTACGAGTCGATGAAACAGTGAAATAAATCATAGGATTGGGAGAAGAAATCGAAGAATCTGTAATTATTCAAAAGGTACTAAGATCTCTTCCTATGAGATTCAACCCTAAGATATCAGCACTAGAAGAAAGATTGGATATAAAATCAATAAGCATGGACGAACTGCATGGAATATTCACAGCATATGAGATGAGAACTGAACAGGAAAATCCAGATGTAAAAGAACCAGCCTTCAAAGCATCCAAAATATCAAAGCAAAAGAAAAAGGAACAAGAAGAATATAGTAGCAGCTACGACGTCTCGAAAGATGATGAATAAGTGGCCAACTTCGTCAAAAGACTAAACAAGGGAACCAAGGGTGGGTACAGAGGTAAGCTTCCTTAATTTTTTTTAATTGTGATGGTATTGGTCATTTTGATAACAAATGTCCTCATAAGAAAAAGATAAATGATGAAGGTTACTCAAAAGGAAGACAAACATATAAAGGTAAAATAACTACAAAGAAAGTTTTCAAGAAAAACTTTTTCCCCAAAGAAGACATCTCATCATCAGATGAAGATGAAGTCAGTGATAGTGAAACAGGGAGAGTTATATTCATGGAAGTAGAAGACTATGATAAAGAATAATCCGAAGAAGAATATGAAGAATCATATGAAGAAGAAATTGAAGAGGCAGAAGTTGACTTCCGAGAAGAATTAATGAGTGCCATAGAAGTTATCAGAAGAGAAAATAAGAAAAACAAGAAACTACAAGTAGAACTAGATAAGAAAAAAGACACTCAAGAACTAGAACAAATGATTACA
>ML783227.1:1098277-1109931 GCA_009831015.1 Picea engelmannii | reverse complement strand
TGACACATACATGAAGTGTATAGTTGATGATGTTGGTAAATATTGATGATTCATAGTTTATGAGTAGTTGACACATGATTGGAACATACTTGGTACATGGTTGGATGCACTTGGTTATGGTACAGGTTGATTACATGTTGGTGTATGGTTGATGCACTTGTTTATGGTACATGTTGATTACAGGTTGGTGCATGGTTGATGCAATTGTTTATGGTACAAGTTGATTATAGGTTGGTGCATGGTTGATGCACTTGTTTATGGTACAGGTTGATTACAGGTTGAGGTACAGGTTGATGCATGGTTCAGACTTATTGGTACAAGTTTATAGCAGTATATCTCACAGTGATAGTGTGACAGTGGTTCCATCATTCTACTTCTACTTCAGGGTGGTAGGACGGGGCAAGGACAGTTGGTTGTAGCCACCTTCCGGTTGTATCTGGAGAACATTGGGGGTTGTAGCCTCCTTCTGGTTGTAGCCAAAGATTTGGGGAGTTGGAGCTTCCCTTAGGTTGTAGACTGAGAAACTAGGAGGTTGGAGCCTCCTTCCAGTTGCAGTTGAAAACAAAGGAAGTTGGTGCTTCCAATGAATGTAATTCTTCAAGACATATAAGAAAAAGCATTCCGTGGTTTTCTGTCGATTTGGGTTTCCACGTAAAACACTGGTGTACTTTGCATGTGTGTGATTGTTTATTTATTACTGCTCATTATTGGATAATAATTCTACGTTGATATAACATTTGAAGAAAAAGGATTATAATTATGTTATTACTAATTCACCCCCCCCTCAGTAATCCAACATAAAGTGGGCCACCAAAGGCCAGCTCTGAGAACCTTTTGCGTTGTTTCTTTTCTTTCATAATTACCTCCTATGATGCCTTCATGGGCCTCTGCTATAACAAGTGGTCTTTCTTCCTGCATAACACATCTCCACAAGATCTCATTAGGTCCCATCTTATATAGTTGTCCAACTATAAGTGAAAAATATGGAGCACAAACTACTATCCATTTCTTTTGAATGACTATATATTCACAGGGTGCCATTCTTAATGATAGGAACTGGAATATCTCAGTGAAGTGATCATCAACCTTTCTTATGGCCAACAATTGTGCATTTGGTAGTGTATCCTCCAAACTGGTAGTTTCCTCTCCATGTTCTAACCTAGACAAATGGTCAGGTCCCTTGTTCATTCTCCCTAGCTTGACCACAATCTCAAAATCATATTCCTGGAATAACAATAGCCATATGCATATTATTCCCCCCAACACTGGCTTGTTGACTAGGTACTTCAACGCAGAGTGATCAGTGAGCATCTTAAAATGTCCTCCCAACAAGTAGTGTCGAAACTTCTGCAGTGTGTACAACATTGCTAAACCTTCTCTCTCGGTGGTGGTGTAATTTATCTTAGCTGTAGAGAGATTCATGTTAGAAAAGGATAACAGATGGTCAATATCTCCTACTCCTGGTTGTGCTAACACTACTCCTAATGCAATAGATGAAGCATGGACATGTACATGGAATTCCTTACTCCAATCTGGGAAAACCATAATGGGCGCAGTGACCATTTTTTGTTTCAGTGTGTCAAATCTTTGCTAACATTCCTTTGACCATTGGAACTGACAATATTTCTTTAACAAATTCTCCATACGTGTTTTGATCTATGCATAGCCCTTGATGGACTTTCTTTAGTATCCATTATGTCCCAACACAATGCGCAACTGTCTAACCGAAGTAGGAGGGGATCGATCAACAATGATGACAATCTTGGAAGGATATACCAACGACCCCTACTTACACACAATATGTCCTAGCAACACTCGAAAAGGTGAAAATAAGATACACTTCTTTAGATTCAGGGAAGTCTGACATTGCTTTCACTTATCCAACATTAGTCTTAAACATTCAATATGATTTTGAAATAATCTAAAAACAGTCCAATCATCAAAATATGCATCCAAAAATTTATGTAAAAATTCCTAGAATGATTCTACCACCACCCTAGAGAAGATGGTTGGTGCATTCTTCAATCCGAAAGGCATAAATGTGTATTGGAAAGAACCCCATTCTGTTTCAAATGTGGTCTTATGGAGATCTTCCTTAGCAATCCTGATCTGGTGATAACCTAAAAATCCATGTGTGAAGGAGTAAACTTCTTGTCCGCCCACATTATCTAGAACCTCATCTGTAAAAGGTGTGGGGAATGGGTCATGCAAGAAGGCATCATTAAGCTTCTTGATATCTACACAGATCCTGATCTCCCCTATCTTGTTATCTTGGACCACAATAGGGATAATCCATTCCGACTCTTCAACAGGTTCTATGATTCCTTCTTCCAGTATTCTGTCTAATTCAATCTTGATTTTCTTCTTATATTTGGGATTCAATCTATAGGGTATCTGCTTGAATGGCTTTGCATCTGGTTTCAAGGGGATCTTCATTTCACCCATGGGCCCTTTAATTCCCTTCATGTCTATGAACTTGGTTGGAAACAAGTCCTGATATTCATGCAATAGTTCTGTGATCTTATCAATGGTGGCATCATCCCAATAATATCCAACATTTGCGAGGTTAGGTTCTTGCTCTGTTCGAATATTAACTTTCTTGATTTTGATTGGTTTTCCAATGAAAGGTAGTTCAACTCTTGGTCCTTCTATGTCTCTCTATATTTTAGTTTCTGCAATGTTCACATTCCTAGGATCATCATCTTCATCAACATTGATGTTGTAGCAGCCTTGCAATTTCCGAAGGGGTGCATTCCATTCATCTTCTTCTTGCTAAACAGGGAGGTTAGGTGCCTCCTCAAAGAATGTTTGTCTTACAACTTGTAAATCTAGATCTATTGTTGGGTGCTGACTTTCAAATAAAATTGTAGCTACAAAGTTCTGAGTCATACCGTGCCAATCTGAAGTGGTGAGGCACAGTTCTGCTTGAAGATACCAATTGATGGGAGTTGTGTCTAAAGTGTTAATGAATTTATGCACCCACTGTTCTTCAGTAATGCTTCTCTAGGCCCCCTCACAACTTCGCACATGGTCCTTCGAGAAAATCATACCTTTATAACGGACTTTGCACCCTTCGATTTGGTCTGAAAAGCGTACTATCATTAAAGTATGACATTGCATCCACTCTGCGATGTTCTTTTTGTGTGTCCCCCACCATCTTATTGGCGTTTCTTTCTAGGCCTCATCTAGTGCCAACAACCTTTGTTGTACTGGTACAATTTCTTCAAATTCCAATAAGAAAGTTTTTAAATGATTTAAACCATCAAATGTGGGAAAATTACTTACACATGTGCCAATCCAACGAACTTCCCTGGTCAATCTGGCACACCTATGTGCATAAACTTCATACATTTTGTTCTTCCAATTATCTAGTGCTTCTTCTGAATCTGATGAGAATGCGTTGTCACTTCACCAACTTAAGTTCCCATTTGTTGTAGGATTAATGTAATCCTATTTTCTTGCTGTCAATTTATATATATTCTCTAGTTCATAAGCATGATCTTCTTCTCTAATGGGTTCTATGTATCTTCGACCTTCATCCAAATCCAGAAGTGGGATGCCCCTAATGCCATCACCTTCAAACGTCATTCTTATTTTTTTTAAGTCAACAACAGTGGAATTGTTGAAATCCCAATCAATTCCTAACATTGTAGGATAAGGACAACTATCATCAATTATCTCAATTACTTCAAAGTCTACAAACATCCTGACCCCGTCGATGTCCAGAGGGACATGCTCCAGTCTTCCAAAGGGACTTACTTCCTACTGATTAGCCATCCTAAGCCTGAAAGGGGAGTAAATCAGCTTAGGTTTTCCCATCAGTACCCAGGTCTGCTTCGTCATAACATTGAATTCTGACCCTAAGTCGAGGACCACATAATCTATGTCATAATCTCCAATCTGAGCATTAAGGTGTAGTTCCTTATTTGTCCTTCTCTTTCTAGATACTTGATGTACTAATCTATTTAGCAGAGGATCTACCCTCCCTATCTCATATTGTCTGATCAAGTATTGTAATTCTTTCACAACTTTTTCATCCTTAATCAAATTAATGAAAGTACATAAGAATTCCATAAGATTTCTTACCTATTTTCCTTCTCTGGGAGAGGTAGATTGATCAAATTCTAGAGGCATTCCACATTATCTCACGTCTGGTTGTGTCTTTGATGAAGAATCCTGGTCTCTTCCAAATTCTCTTCTTGCTTCTTTAAATGTCTTCTTTTCTATCCTTGGATTCACTCTGTATTCTCCTATAACAGTGACTAATCTAGTGATAAAAATGACTCTATGATCCTCTCCATTAGGTTATGCTGATATTAGTTGTACATGATGGTTTCCTCCTCGTCTCTCCTGGAGTTTTGCTAACAATGCTGGAAAATCCTCAATAACATGTTCAAATGAGTTGCAATAGCTGCAAGTGGTACAAGGGTTCTGACAGTCCCTTGACAAATGTCTTGGCTATGCATAGTTACAAAAAATGATTTGACCTCAAACTCGACCCATGCCTTCTCCTCATCCTCTTCCTCTAAATCCACCGTGAGGGTTGAAGTTTCCTCTTCCTGGAGAATTAAAATCTGTATCATTTCCCTCATGTTGTACTTTGCCTTGAATCCTATATGTATCTCTTGATCTTTTGTGCAAGAGTTCATAAGCCCTATAGTCCTTCTCAGCATGCCCCACAGATTTACAGAATGTGAAGTAAAGGTTTTTAGGTGTCTGGACATATTTTTGCATATAATAGCATTCACCAGGGTGATGTCTATTTCTACATACCTCTCTCCAGGGTAGAGTAACCTGTTTCAAAGGGCTCGGAGATCTAGAGGCTAAGTACTCATTAAAAAAGGGACAATTCTTCTTGTCACGACCTTCTGATTTGCATCTGATACACCGAATGTCCTCTCTTTTATCTTTTCCCTTGTCTTTTTTCATATCTTCGACCTATAGAGATAAGCTAGTTAGATGACTCAAAATTTGACTCATACTTGAGTTGGATTATCCCATAGGGGGTGATTATATTTTCATGAAAATCTCCAACGCTTCATCCTGCGAAGTAACCTTCTATTGCATGAGAGGAACTATGATATGTGGCAAGAGGGAATCAATGAACCATTCCTTGTTCTTCTCGTCTGGGATATGAAAAATCAAACAACCTGTCAAGGTCTTAAACCTTTGATCAAACTCCCAAATAGGTTCAACTACTCTTTTCTTGATTTCTTTTAGTTTTGTAATGCACTATGACTCCGACTTGGGTTTCTTGAACTCTACACTCAATGTAGTTTTGATATCATTTAGTGGTTTAGGTTGTGAATCTCCTTTAACAAACTTCATGTACCAACTCAGTGCGCGGTCTCTCAAGGTAGTACTAAACTAATCTCTCTTAATAGCTTCATCATTGACTTCCTTAATACTCCATACAACTTCGCATAAGAACCAGTGTTGATAAGGATATTCAGATCCATCTCCTCTAAAGATAGGTAGCCTCATTTCATCTACCATAGATATTCTTAGGGTGCTTGACTGAGTATGTGCTGAACTACTGGTAACAGTGAACTGAGTGCTCTGATAACTCTGGCTAATATGGTTACTTAACGTTGCTAAAATAACAGGAGGAGTAATAGTACTTACTTTGATGGTCGACGTAGTTCCTGAAGTCTCTCATTCTTCTTGGTGAGGTTCTTCAGTCTTCCATTTCTCTGCCCTAGCGGAATTTGAATGTTGCTCGTTCAATAAATCTTCCTCTTCTCCACTGTAGAACCCTTTTTCATGTGTTAATGGTTCATGATTCGGCTCAAATAATTCCACCATAGGAACCTCTCTGAAGGTTCTCCCACTGCGCATATGTCCAACCTCTGTGTCTTTGTCGCTGTCTGAATTATTGAACATTATCTTTTTGATCTGACCAACTATTGTATCTTCAAGATGTTCTTCTGATGCAACAACATCTTGATCTTCAACCTCAAAAAGTGAAATTTTTTTCCTCTTGGTCCCTTAAAGAAATATCTCTCTACTTGGCTATATGACTCTACTCTGTCAATAGAAAACTCGGTAATGTACCCTCCGATGGTGCTATCAAAACAATGATTCTTATCTACTGCTCTTGACACGACGTTATTAAATCTCTTGACCTTCTTGATCAACGCCGATGTCCAAATCATAGGTGATCTAGATCTGCCTTCAAACTGGGTATCTACTAACCTAGCTAACCACTCGTATAAATCCTTATGAATTCCTCCAAATAAAATCTTATGTATATCGGTAAATATATACCTTCCCAACCAATCCTCTGTAATAAGATTAGGGTTCTTGTTCCAAGCCTCAATGAAGTCCTTCTCTTGTTCTTCTATCCACTTCTCAATCTCTATCTTCAATGGGAACCACCTTGAAATTCCCTCAAGAAGATCCCAGTCCCGGAAACAGAACCACTTGTTGGCACAGGGGATGACCCAGGGTTAAACTCTAACAACACACCAACAAGCCATAACTACTATCCCTTTTGGAAATACCTGTGTATCAGATGCAGTCTCACCCAAAGTAGCAATAGGGGGTTGCAGGACACATGTGTCTACAACTAGAGGAAATACAAGGGGATTCAAAAGAACAACACACAGAGATATAGTTATTCTTTACCATCTTAAGTCTACTTCGCACAGTTATATCTCAAATCTAGCACAATAATGCAACAATAGAATAACAGGAAGAAAAAAACATAACATCAATCACACATAACAACAATATATATGTGGTTCACCCTCTCCCTAGGGATACACCCACATAACTGTGTTTCTTGATATATTATATGAAAACATACAGTTCTATCTACACACTTAGCTTGCAAATATCTCTCTCTTTCTCTTTTCTTATCCCCTCCCTGTGCACCCAACTGCAGGGTTGATATTCACACCCAGCTGGAGATATTACAATACAACAGTATTCTCACAACAGAATACCCTCCTCACGTGACACAATAATCACTTTCGCAACCCATAATGACCAACTCAGAATGAACAATGAGTGACGAACCCGTCTTCTCTCATCTAGGTACTTATTTATACATTTCGTGACAACGTCTAGGTATCAAAACCCTAGATAAAAAATACTAGGTGTCTAAAACCCTAGGTCAACTTGACCCGTATTTTTAGGGCTTCGCCATCCTGTCTTTCCTTCTTTCCCGGAGGTTCTCCAAAGCATCAGTTGGTGTATTTTTTCACTTGTTGAGTTGTCCATGATCCATCTTCCTTGCTGATCTATATTCCTCGATCTTCTTGTTCAACGAATTTTTTTCCCTTACTTATCTCCTTCTTTTCCTCTTCTTTGACCACTTCAACCCACTCTCAGTCAATGTTCCTTCTGCGTAGTTCGTACTTCTCCTTTCTTCCTTAATATTTTATTTCTTCCATAACCGAGGGCCAACAAGTACCTTAAAAAGGCTCGAGGCAGACGATGCACATAAGTAATTGTTCAACGATCGGTCGTGCGTGTGACTCATTTGAGATTTGAGTTTCCTGAGGTTACTTGTTCTTCCTTGTTCTACCCCTTCTCCAAGGTATCTTATTTTGGGGAGACAAGGATTTCACTATCCTTCCTTCCTACGCATTTCCTTCCACTCCAAGTCCTTCATGGTGTGATGTCGTTGTTCTTGTGGGTAAAGGAAAAATCCCCTTTTTATCCTTGGGGATGCCTGCTGTGAGTGAGAATGAATCTCAATCACTTTAGGACTCAGGTTTGGCGATATTGCCACTAGGTGTACCCTTCTTCATGTTCTGAGATCTCGCCATGGTGCCACTGATATCATTCTTGCGCGTAATATATCGTGCGGATGCCCAAGATGGAGAATTCGATCGACCTAGGCCTAGGAGAAAAGTTACAGACAGAGCCTGAATATGATTTCATGAACAAAATAGGTGTAGAACCTCCAAGATTTATAACAGATTGGGTGGAAGGAATAATCGTGCCAAAGAAAACTGAATTCATGGTGACTAGATGTTCCAAATCAAACCGCAGATTTTCCATAACACATCCCTGTGTTTAAGGTACAAGCGATAAGGGTTGCAAGGCCTACGTGATGTGAACGCCACTATTTTTCATTCCTTCGGCCTTCATGATGAACTGATAATAGTTACAAAACCTGCCGATGCGACCTCCATTAACTACTTGTCTTGACCTGGGGCATGTAGAGACTAACTTTGACAGGACCCAACTTTCTGGGAACAACATACCCGTACGATTCACGTATGTTTCAAATCTGACATCCCTTCCCTCTTCCAAGGGCCAAATGACCACTTGTTGACTTCGACCCCTTCATTTCTATGTACTTGACTTCACTTATTTTGAGACATGGGCTATAATGCGACTGAAAATCGACTCTAATTGAAAGAAAAATGGTGGTGCTAACAACACATTTCACCCATTTTTGGTGTGTTGACTTGTGCAACTGATGGGTTGCACATGTCCATGTGGAAGCTGTTGGTTGGTACTGACAGTGATCCACTGGTGGGTTGACATGAAACTTGGTTGAGATGTTGTGAGATCAAAGATCATATCTAGATCGTTGATCGGAGGTGCACAATTAGAGGGATGAAGAGTTAGGTCATGAGGAAAAATCTGATAAGGGGACTCCCATGACCATTGATTTGGAGATCAAATATCATATCTAGACCATCTATTAGAGTGATCAAGAGACGGTTCCTGATAGGAACTTCGAAGAGGGAACTCCGACGACCATTGATATGGAAATAGGAATGAACTAGGAACTGCTGATCTGGCAGTGACCGAAAGCAAAATTTGGTTAAGGAAAATGTGTCATGCTTACGTTAGCCATAACACATGGAGATTTTTCATTGGTCCACTATGGAATTTATGTGGAGGGAAGGAGTGACACATGTCACCCATTTTTGGTGTGCTTTTGGGTGATATTAGTAGGTTCCACATGTCCATGTGGAAACCTCTAACTGGCTCTGACAGGTGCCCTACTAGCATGCCACACATAATGATAAGTTGGAGCACTAGGGTTTATGGATCAAATCTGAACCGTTGATATCTCAGGGGCATGAATGATAGCACAATGAAATTTGGGCCATTTATTGGAGGTTTCCATTAGAGTGATCAAGATCTAGGTCCCCCAATAGGACTTCGATGAGAGGAATTTGAGGACTATGAGATATCACATCTCACCTGTTGATCTGGAACCAAAACAAATTGAGAGTTGTTGATTTGGTTGTGGCCGAAAGTAGAATTTTGCCAAGGAAAATATGTGTCACACACCCACTATGACACAATAATTTTTTTTCTTTTCCTCAAGGGACAGAATCCCTGAAGTCCTATGGGGGCCTAGCGCAGGCTAGTTCTTCCCTATTCACCTCCCTGTGATCGTGGGTCATGACCATAGATCGAACAAGTATGGCATCCTTTCTCTCTTCGCGGCTCAGCACTACCAGAGTGTTGAGTCTTTCAACTCTGCAAACCCCGACGCAACGAAATGTTGAACCCCGATAGGGCTAGCGAGTACAAGATCCCTGTTTGGGTCTTGTCCTCGTGACCACATTCCGTGACCCCGTGCTTAAATCGGCAAAGACCTTACCGACAAATATGGTTTCCCATTTCCACTCTGGGATTGGTAAAGGTTGCAATAATCTTACTGGGTGTCGATGTTTTTCTTTAACTTGTTTGCACTCTATGCATTTGGATGGGTACTCGGCTATGTCTTTCTTCAATCCAGGCCAATAAAATTGTTTCCTGGTGGTAGTAATCATTTTTTGGTATCCTAGATGACCAATATAGGGTCTTTTATGTAGTTCATCCATAATGAACCTCTTCAAGTCGTCATACGCTGGAATATAAAATCTGGTTCTGTAAGTGAGCAGACCTCCTTCGGTCATCTGATAGCCTTCATATTTTACTCTGGCAGGTTCTTGCTGTGGGTACATGGTCACGGTCTGAACAAATACATCTGTCCTTTGTACATTTTTGACTCTTTCTTTGACATCTGTCTCGCAGGTGCTCACCGCTACCAGGTGAATTGTGTTCATACTTCTGCTAAGGGCATCCACCACCCTATTTTCCTTACCTTTAATGTGTTTGATCTCAAAATCAAACTCGCTAAGGAGGGCCATCCACCTAGCTTGTCTAGAATTGAGCTTTGGTTGATCAAACAGGTATCACAATCCACAGTGATCTGTCATAAGTACAAATTTTCTTCCCAGGAGGTAATGCCTCCACATTTTTAGGGCATGCACTATGGCAACTAGTTCTAGATCATGTGTCACATAGTTGACTTCATGCTCGTTCAATTTTCAGGATTCATAGCAGATCACACTTCCTTCCTGCATAAGGAGTCCTCTGAGCCCTTCCTTATAGGCATCTGTGCACATGAGGAAGTCAGCTTCTAGATCGACGATCTTAGCATGGGCGCATGGGTCAGTAGATGTTTCAAGGTTTGAAATCTTTCTTCGCATTTCTGTGTCCACAGGAATTTTGTCCCTTTCTTCTGGAGGGCAGTGATTGGACAACCAATCTTGGAGAATCCTTTTATAAATATCCTATAGTATCCTACTAATCCCTTAAAGGATTTGATGTTTGAAACATCCTTTGGGGTAGGCCATTCCATGATAGACCTGATTTTGTTAGGGTCTACCGCTACTCCTTCGTCAGAGAGAACATGGCCTAAGTAATGTATTTACTTCTGGAAGAATTCACATTTTCTGAATTTATCATAGAGATGATGTTCTCTTAGCACTTGCAGTACAAGTCTAAGATGCTAATCATGCTCTTTTCTGTTCTTGGAGTAAATTAATATATCGTCAATAAAAACAAGTACAAATTTGTCTAGGAACTTGCTGAGTACATTGTTCATCAAGCACATAAAAGTGGCAGGGGAATTGGTCAACCCAAATGGCACCACCACAAACTCATAATGACCATACCTCGTTTGGAAGGCAGTTTTATGGATGTCTTCACCCTTGATTCAAACTTGATGGTATCCCGACCTCAAATCAATCTTTGAGAAAATAGATGCACCCCTTAATTGATCGAACAAGTCATCGATCCTGGGCAAGGGGTACTTGTTCTTTATGGTTACCTTATTGAGTTGTCTATAATCTATACACAGTCTAAGGGTACCGTACTTGTTTTTAAGGAACAAGACCGGTGCTCCCCACATAGACACGCTGGGTCGAATATAGCCTTTATCCATAATTTCCTTTAATTGCATCTTGAGTTCAACTAACTCGGGTGTGCTCATCCGGTAGGGTGTCCTAGACACCAGCACCGCTCCCGGTGCAAGTTCAATCGAGAATTCTATGTCCCTTCTTGGAGGTAAACCCGGTACCTCTTCTGGAAACACATCTCTATATTCTTTCAGGATAGGGTGATCGTTAGGGTTTGGTTTGTCATCTTCAATTGTTTTCAACACTTGTACTGCATATAGGGTACATCCCTTTCGGCAATAATTTCTCATTTGTAGAGCTGATATTTGTCTCACCGAGACAGGTTTTCGGATCCCTTGAAGGGTTATCCTTTTTGTTGATACTAAGAGGGGGGTGAATTAGTATCAAGTACAATTTAAAACCTTTTTCAACTTATAATTAAACCATTCAATTATATCCAATGAGAAATGAACAATGGTATAAGAGTTACACCAATACACCATAATACACCAT
>ML783227.1:1012428-1085906 GCA_009831015.1 Picea engelmannii | reverse complement strand
GAATCCTTTTTTGGAAAAAAACATGCAAAATTAGTCCATGGGAAAAATTTATCCCCTAAAAATTTCCATGGAGTATGGGTACATTACAATGTGGTATCAGAGTGACAGGTTCAACACCAAGCCTACATGGGCCAGATTCAACACGTTGAAGAAGAAATTTGTAGATGCAAAATTTTAGAGGATTCCTACAAATTATTTGACAAAAAAATCCCATGCAAAATTGGGGAAATTTCCTAGAATTTTGAGGAAATTGAGTTCAGGGGTTATGTTAGGGTCCTAACCTCCCTAACCCCTCAAGTAGATAGAATAATATGTTTTTATATGTAATAAAGTTTTCAATTAGTAAATAAGGCCTATGTAATAATGTGAACATGTCTAATGTAAGAAGACTTTCTAGAAGGTTTTGTGTCTAGAAAGTTCTTCCTCTAGAATGTTCTATAGAATATATAAATAGTATAAACATGGGTGGAAAGAATGCAAAAGTTTTTCTTGCAAAATCCTTTGTACTCGATATCTTCTATGTTGGAGGTTACCCCCTTGAAGAGGCACATGAACTTTTCTCTCAATATAATAAAGGTATCATATTTTGGATCAATCGTCTCATTGTGCTTACTGTTTCATTCTTTCTACTAATTATTGTGATAATAATTGTGTTTCTTCTCTATACATCTCCTTCTAGTACCTTACAAGTGGTATTAGAGACCTTTCCTCTATAGATTTTTAGATTTTTTTTTTATGCTAGAGACGTGTGCCAATGTCTATAAATCACATAGATCTATTGTTAAGCAGGTAAAACTATGGTTGTGGAAGAATACACATTGGAAATACATAGGGTTTCACCTTGTGGAAACCCCTATGACCCCATTTGGTACCCCTTTGAGTAGTAATTCATTAGAAAACACCTGTACATGACCTTTCACTCCCATGTACCCTCAGGTATATCGAGAGTTCCATAGATCTCCTGAAACCAACTATAGCTCAACCAATCAACTTCCTGGCTCCTATGGTGGTATCAAGAACAACACTCGAGAAGACTAATATCACATTCTTGGGTAATCAAGTAGAATGGATAAGGGTATGGTTGACCCTCCTTATTTAGAGCCTTGAGATATTGGGTTGAGTATTATTGTTGGACCCCACCAATATATAAGAGAGCTATAGCATAGGTAAATCCCTTGTCCATAGGGACCCTCAAAACCCTAACCTATGATGTTCAAATAGAATAGAACATAAAAAATGTGGGGATTTTTCACATCCACTATGGGAAACCCTCCTTCCTACATCCAAGTTGGGAAATTTTCTAGACAATATTAACTATTAAGATTTTTGGCATTTTGTCACTACAATATTATTTATTCAGAAGTATAAATTTGTAGGATTAAAAAAAACAATAGTGGTCCCACTAGCATCCTTATTTGGGACCTATCCCACTAGACTCCTCTCTTCACACTAATATTTGTGGCACCATTTTATCATAAGAATTTTTTTGTTTTGGACCCACCCACCCTCTCCAAAACCTTTATTTGGGACCCATCTCATTAGATTCCTCTTTTCACATTGATTACAGTGATACCACTTGCTCATAAGTCTTTTTTGTATGGACCCACCAACCCTATTCTTTCCATCTTATCTCCTTGATGGACACATGCAACCAATACTTTGAAAACCACATCACTACCCTAGACAAGTCCTTCAAAAACCTAAAAAATCCATTCAATGCAACCGAAGCTGAGAACAAGCATGATATCTCTCAACTTTATAATTTTCTACCATAAATTCCTGGATCACTATGCTTGACACCCTCCCTATCAATATGAAAACCTTGAACACATTGGTTCATCAATCCTAGAGTACTATCTCCTCCAAACAACCTTCACACCAAGAGGTCATGGACTCATCCCGCTATGTGGCCTTTTATTCTAAACCCCTTACTCGTGACCCATGTCTGCCTAAAGTTGAGGTGAATAAATTTGATGGCTTAGACCCCATAGGATAGGTCACTCAGATGGAAATTTATTTATCATTACATGGAATCACTGATGACTTGGACAAACTGTTGGAATATTCACCAATACTGAGAGGGAGGTGAATAAGTATTGAGAACTTTTTACCATTTTTAATCACAACATGTAAACATTAACTTATTAACAATTCCAATCACGTGTGATTTCATTTCACATGTCATGAACATATAATCAAAAATAGTACCATTCAACAATGCATCACATCATACACAATGCATAAGATATTTTTATGTGGAAACCCAAATGGGAGAAAACCACATAATACTTTCTTAAATATCATAAGATTACATTCATAGGAAGCACTGACTTCCAATATTCTCTAGCACCAATTGGAAGGGGCCTCCAACCCCTTGTTTACAAGCTCCAACCTTAAGGAAGCTACAACTCCTTAAATTCTCCAACACCAACTGGAAGGAGGCTCCAACCCCCTTTCCTTACCCCTTCCTCCCCCCTTGAAATATAAATGGAGATTCAACCTGTCACCGATAATTAACCTATCACTTTCACTAATAATCAACCTATCACTGTCATTGATAATCAACGTGTCATAGCCACTTCTAATCAATATGTCACTATCATTGTCACTGTCTATGTCACTGTCTCTATCACTGTCATTTTCACTGATACACTATCACTGATATAGATACATCATCATCATCAAAGCAGATAGAACCCCAATAACCTATGCCAATATCACCAAGAACATCTCCCAAAATATATTCCCAACATAAAAAATATATGCCTCAAAACATGTGCTAAAGATATGCCTCAAGAAAATGCCAAACATCCATCATGTACAAGTGATATTCCTCAAACATGTACCAAAACACGCCTTAAAAATATTCAAAACCATCTAAGATATACCTCAAGAATATACCATAACAATGTTCCAAAGACTTCAAGCATGTGACATAAATTTGTCTCAAGCATGTACCAAAACCTCTAAGATATGCAACAAACCATATGTCATGATCTCCAAGATTTCCCTCAAATAATATTCCCACAATCACCAACATATGTCTCTATCCATGTGCCAAAGACTCTCCAATATATGCCTCAATCATATACCATAATCATCAATATTTAACCCTCAAAACATACATAAATACATACCTTTAATCATGTAACAACCTAGTTCATATGATCATAGAACAACAAACCTTCCTTAATATTTATCATAAGAGAATGACACCTTCTTCAGAAAAATTCCACAGACCCACGAATGTCCGCGCTTTGCTTCATTGTTACCCACTTACATTTGTTCTTTGCTCCACTTTCCTTCCTGTGACTAGCTGGTTCGTCTGTCAATATGATTCTTTTCTGATTCATATGATTTACTAAACATTCCTCTTGATGACAATGCCAACAAGTGTTTCTGCAATTCCTCTTGATCTCATTATTTCATCCAATCTCATGTATATTCTCTGGTTCATGTCAAGTATTGTCTTCTAAACCTTCAAAATATCTCATGAGTTCATCTCTATCCATATGTCACAAAACTGTCCATGACTCTGCTACTCAACTGTACACACTGCTAACTAATTTGCCACTTCCATTTTTTGAGAGCTTCTTCAAATATGCTACAACTAATCACTGCATATTCTTTCTTCTGAATATGAATCAATTATTTTGACTAGTCCACTCTGTCTTCAAATCAAACTCCGCAAGTATGCATGGGGTTGAAAATCTCTCCCTAATCAATGAATCCATCATGAGACATTTTGTACCTATTCCATCAAACCATTGAACATATTCCTTCCCAAAATTTGCAAACAAACACTTCACTCTGCCCGAAAAATGGTTCTCTAATCTATAATAGTTGTTGCTTAGAATCCCCCTCTTTAATATTCACATTTACTAGGAGTCTCCAAGCCAGATGGCTTAGAACAATATATAAGCCTACTTTGTTGTAGGATCGTCATTTTGAATTCTAACATATTCCTCTTTTCCTGTAGATTCGTCATGATATTGTAACTCTGTAAATCCTATGAATATGATCTTTGAGAGTTCTTCATTCACATGCTCTTCTTGTTTTTTATTTCTTCTCCAAACCTTCTTGTACCTGATGTCAGTGTTTTCCTTCATAGAATGATCCATCATGCTTCTAAAATCATGAACTATGTGTCCATAGTTATAGCATTTGTATCATTTAAAATTGTATGAAGCCACATCAAAATTTCTTTCTTCAACATTTCTTCCATAATCTTTGCAATCTACAACTTTATGTCCAAAGTTATTACAAGTAAACAATAACAAGAAAATAAACTTTTATATGTGGGAGTAAATGATATTATTTGTGATGTAGTCCTTCTGAATTCATGCCTTGGATGATCAATATCACCTCTTCTGTTGTTTTCTTCATAATGATTGAAGCTTCTTTGATACCTTGAAGTAGAAGGTATTTTTTAATATTCTTCTTGAGTCTTCTCCATTTTCAGAATTGTATCCTTTGAGGGATCACATTCTTCCTTCTTGATAGGGCCTCTAATGACTCCCACATAACTCTTATCCTTCTCTTTATGATTCCTTTTCATCAGCCTATAACATTTCTCTTGAACTTTCTTTATTGGTGGCATGGAGATTCCTTCTCTTCAACACTTTCTCGGATTGGCATTTTCATCTTCTTTGCACGAGGATTCACAAATGTATCCCAAACCTGTTTTTTCAGATAGTGACATTTGACAACTGATAATGTCCTTTAGTACTTGAGATCTCTTCAATTTCTTGTTGATCTTGTTAACTTCAACCCTTAATGTGATGACTTCATCTTCAAGCTTCTCAAAATATTATTCTTTCTTCATCATCCAGATCTTCATTAATTGTTCCATTCTCTTTTCTTCTTCAAGTTGGGTTTTAAATGATATGATTCATTCTTCTAATCTTCTTTCTTTTTGACTAAATTAGGTTTCAATCTTGTTTAATTCCTCATATCTTTCCTTGAGATGACTTGTCAAAATTTCTTCTCTCTTCTATGCTTCCTTTCTTAGTGATACTATTTTGTCTTCCAAATACTTCTTTTCTTCCAACTAATTTTTGAGTGTTTCTTCAATTACTTTGGATTCTTCCAACCAGACCTTTAGATTTGTAATAATATACTAGAATTCTTCATATTTTTTGTTTAGATTATGAGAACCCTCCTTTAGCTTGATAAATTGTTCCTTGAGAGACTTTGTTTTTCTTCCTTTATATTTTTACCTCACTCAGAGAAGCGATTAGTTCTACCTCAAGATATGCTTCACCTTCTTCCTCATAATCTTCTTTGACATTTTCAAGTTCTTCTTTTTATATCTCATTTTCTTCCTTATATTGATCAACACGCACTGGCTCTATGGTTGCAAGAAGAGATTCCTTAAAGTGGAGATTATGTAGCTTATCCAAAATTTCTTTGGATTATGAACATTGTCCCACTTTGAATTTTACTGAATTAGGTAATACATCAAGGATGGAATCCATTTCTATTTTTTTGTTCCTTTTTAATTCCTTCTTGGATGCAGTGTTCAGAGATTTATTTAAAGCGGTGTATCCTGGAAAAACTAATTGAAAAATGTCAAAACCCTCCACCTGTAAGAATACTCTCATTTTGGAGAACCATATCTCATATTTCTAACCATAAAACACTGGTGTTCCATTATCTGTGCACTCCATGATATACCTTCCAATTGTTAGATTGTTTCTGAAGGACCTACTTTGATACCAATTGTTGGAATATTCACCAATACTAAGAGGGGGGGTGAATCCATACTGAGCACTTTTTTCCATTTTTAATCATAACATGTAAACATTAACTTATTAACAATTCCATTAACTTATGATTTTATTTCACATGTCATGAACATATAACCATAAATAGTACCATTCAATAATGCATCACATCATACACAGTGCACAAGATATTTTTACGTGGAAACCCAAATGGGAGAAACAAAAGGAATGGTTTCTTACATGTATAAGAAGATTACATGCATAGGAAGCATCAACTTCCATTATTCTCCAGCACCAACTGGAAGGAGGCTCCAATCCCCTTTCCTTTCCCCTTGCTTCCTCCTTGAAATATAAATAGAGATTCAACGTATCACTGATAATCAACATGTCACTATCACTGATAATCAACCTATATGTTTTGGGTGGGAAATCCCTCCTACGGAATAGAAATTAGGGTTTTATCATGCATGCAGAAAAGACCTAAAGATTCCTACTTTTTACCATCATCCTAGACCTAATCCCCATTATTCTTAAACAAATACATAGTTAAGAAGATCAAGTGAGCATACCTTATTTCTAACGTTTGATATTGATCCCTCTTCACTCTTGGTATCTCTTTGAATTTAACTCTCCTCCCAAGGCTGACCTACATTCACAAAGACAAACAAAGAACTCCACATGAATTTGATCTATAGATTAATTGGTTAGATATTTAATCAACATGTACATGATAAATAATGACAATCTCATATGGTGGGATGGGAAAAGTACTTCTTTATTATTAACTTCACTAAAGCAACTTACAATGATGAAGCTAACCACTGCTACAGGAATCTGGTCCTGGGCTCCTCTTTTACTGTGCACCAACTGCTAACACACTTGTTTCTCTTTTTCGTTGAAATCACAAAATGGTTACAGAATCTTGGGCAAACGGGAATATGAATTCAGATAGAGTTTCTTTACTATATTTTTCCTCCTTTGAAATGGGACCCCTACCCCTTATTTTATAGGCTAGAAGGAGCTAGGTATTTGGTCGAATGACCGACCATGCATGACCGAAAGATTTAGTTAACTTGCCCAAAGCTATGTGTTCCGTCATCAACTTTCCTTTTTTTGTGCTTCTGAAGGTCCACATGGGCTGTAGTGGGTCATCTAGCATGGACACTGTAGACACATGCCGACTGTAGTGGAGCAGGGTGCGTGGGCCTTTAAAAATGGATTTTTTTAGAAGATCTTTTTATTAGTGGCTTGGAAAAGAAGGAATATGAGATGGCCTGATGCCAGGTAAGCATGTTTGGTGAAAATTAGGGTTATAATAGATTACCCCTAATTTGTGAGGTCATAAGAGCATCTGATGGCCGAAATACATTATCAATCTTTATCAACGTACCAAACCGGTGAGCCCAGGGACCAGAATTCCGAAGGTGCCATCTGCAAAATAAAAATTGTCTCACCCAGGCGAGCATACCCATGCTCGGGATGAAATAAAATCATGGCCACCAATCAAATACACTGTAGATCCATGTCATATAACTATATAAAGTGTAGCCATGAGCAATACACAACAGATCTACATATCAAAATCAAAATATATACATGTATAGTATCCATATTCTAGAAGCTGATAAGGCCTGATGGCTGGAGATGAGGTCTTCAGAGCTCGAGAAACGACTTCAAAATCTTCAAAACTTGGGTAGGAGTGTAATATGAGTGTACGAATTCACTACCCAGAGGTCTTCGACGACTCGCCGATCATGGACTAGAGAATCTTGATGATCAGGATGAAGGCTTCATTGATTTTGAACAAAGACTTGATTGGACTTTGAGGATGGTCGGGCATGAGGGCAAGAGACAAACTACAGAGGGGTTGACTCAGGCTTGGTAAAAACTTCCCTTGGACAATAGCACGACAAATGATGAGACTCAGGCAGCATGGCATTGACATAAGTTCATGAGGCAGGAGGCAATGCAAACTCTCCATATGTTTGGAAGAATAACCAAACAGAGGAGGACACAACTCTATGTAGCGAGAACAACTTCCTAAGGTCATATTAAATCCCAGAGCTTGAAGAAAAAATGGAAGGATGTACTTTGTCCAAGGGAGACTCATTGTGCTGCCAATAAAAAGAAAATACTTTTCCCTTCCTTTTTTTGGGGTATATTTGATTTTTTTGTCTTTTTCAATAATTTTGGAAAAAGCATAAAATAATGCTATGTTACAAAGGAGGAATCGAGTGTCGCAAACATACTAGTTCCAAGCGCACACAATACAGGGATGCTCAGGGCAAAGGGACATATGTAAGAAAAGGGCACTCAGGAAAAATCCTCTAGGGGCCAAAGGTGTTAAGACGCAGAGGAAAAGTGCTACAGGGCTTGTGTATAAGGCATGCTTCAGATGGTTTAGTTGAGAGCAACATGGAGCCGACATTAGGCCAAAGACGCAGGTATGCAAATGCAATTAATAAGACACACAATGGTAATGTCCTTCGATGTAAGTTTAACGAGCCTAGAGAAGGTAAGCTCGACGGTTTTTCATATTTAGAGAGTTTGAAAAAACATAAAAGGAGACTCCAATGGGGTACCTTTTTCGAAGGTAGTCTAGTCGGTTCGAAAAAGGGGTAAACTAGCACCGACAAGATGTCTATTCAAAACCATTTTAACGAGTTTGATAAGACAAGATCATTCGGCCATTTTTTTATTTTTAAGGAGTCTAAAAAAATCTTAACTATGGACTCCGACAGGAATGTTCTTCTGGACCATTTTAATGAGTGTGAAAGAATAAGGTCACTCGATGATCTTTTCAATTTTAGAGAGTCTGAAAAGAGCTTAACTATGGACTCTGTGGGGGTTTCTTTTTTGTAAATTTAGTCCCTCAAGCAAGAAAAAGGGGTAAAATTATACCTGAGGGTACTCTTCTAGGGATCCGAGGCCTCTAGAGTATATCTTTGTTCGTATAGTTGACCATGTAGACCAAAAAAGGGGTAAAATACCGTCGGACAGACGTGACTTCAAATTTCAGTTTAACAAGCATGAAAGGCCACAAGATCGCTCGACAATATTTTCACATTTAGAGGGTCTAAAAAGAGCTTAAAAGAAGACCCGTAGGGGGCTATGACTCATATATGAAACTGGCTCGGGTAGAGCCTACTGATAGGCTCATACCAAGAGTCTCTTCGATAGTCAACTTGAGAAGTCTCCCATAAGGGAAGAAAACACAAACCATGGTGCAAGTCCTCCCACAGTATAGAATCTGTAGTCATGGCTTCAAGGATAGGCTCATCTGAAGGCAATTCAAAATCTGAGAAATCACGCAAATGAGGGTCGACAGTCCCAACGGGTGAAGTAAACTGACCATACTCCATATGACGATGGAGGTTCTGGCCAGGACTGGAAGAGTCTATCAACAAAGAATCACGATCACGAGGGCTTGAGGATCTACTAAAAATGAGATTAGACTCAGAAAGATACTCAAGCCCACTTGGACCAAGAGGGGGAAGCAAGGGCTCCCATGCCCCCATTGGATACACCAATGGATCAATTGTTGATTCCAAGTCTTGAGAAGGAAAACATGATTGCACAGGTTCTTTCTCATAAGCAATTGAACACTGAGGATAAGATGCCACATAATTAACCCGTGGTGGGGTAGAGTCTACACGAATGCTAGGAACATATAAAGGGGTAGTTTGAAATAATTTCGAATTAGGATGGTGATTATCAGATTCCAGCTGGTCAATAGTAATTATGCTTCCATTGTGAGGGAGGTGCATCACCCAAAAGAGCGTAGATACCACAACATTCATAGCATATACATAATCATGCCCGAGAAGCATATTGAAATCTAACGAGCCTTGCACCACCATAACATCAACAAGGATAGTCTTCCCACCTAAAGATATAGGTAACTGAGGAAGAACCCCCAAATATTCACTAGGACATCTATCAAAATCCAACAACTCATGCAAAGAAGACACAAGCTTGGGAGATCCCAAGAATTTCCAAACCGAGGAGGATAAAATACTTACAGAGGCTCCCTCATCCACAATAAATCGATAAATGTTTGTTGAATTAACTTCAACCCTTATTTGAAAAGGTGCAGCAGAAGGAAGACGAGGCTCAACAAGGTCATTCCAATCAAAGGAAACCATCCTAGGACTTGGAAGGGGTGTGCTCGGAACGATCAAAATGCCACCTTGTTCTGAAAGTATTGAACCGAAAATGCTAAAAACATAGTCGATAGACACATCACTCCCCAAAAGAAGAGTGGGATCATCCGATGACTGCATCGGCATGACCACTTTTGCAACCAATGGTTGAATAGGCTGTGAGACTACATGGTCTAAAGGCACCTCACCCCCCAAAAGAGGAGTGGGATCAGTCGATGACTGCATCGGCATGACCACTTTCGCAACCAATGGATGAATAGGTTGCGAGACTACATGGTCTAAAGGAACCTCACCCCCCAAGAGAGGAGTGGGATCAGCCGATGACTGCATCAGTATGACAAATTTCTCAGCTAATGGCTGAATAGTTCGATAGACTACATGTTCTAGAGGAACCTCACCCCCCAAAAGAGGAGTGGGATCAGCTGATGACTGCATCGGCATGATCACTTTCTGAACCAATGGTTGCATAGGATGAGAGAATACATAGTCTAAAGACACCTCACCCCCCAAAAGAGGAGTGGGATCAGTCGATGATTGAATCGACATGACCACTTTCTCAACCAATGGCTGAATAGACTATGAGGAAACCGTAGAAGACCCAGAATCAGAAGATCTTGCAGATAGGGACCACAATCTTCATACCTCTGGAAGGCCAGGGACAAATGAGTAAGGTGATCTCCCTTGCAAATCTTACAAGGGAACTTAGGTTTACATCCTATCCATCTAGGTTTCTCAACATAATCAATGCCCCCAGCATGACTGGCAGTGGTTGGTTTCACATCTCCAACCTGACTTGTAGAGGTTGGTGATGGGTCGATAACATGACTCACAGAGGCTATAGACCTATTTCCAGTATGACTAGCAGGGATTGGACTTTTTCCCCCAGCATGACTTGCAAAGGGTGGGTGATTGCCCCTAGCATAAATTGTAGAGGCTAGGAGCTAGTCTTCAATGTGACTTGCAGAGGTTGTTGACCTATCTCCAACATGACTCGCAGAGGTTGGTGATTTCTTCTTCCTATTCTTCCTCTTTCTATTTTGTTTAGACTTCCGATTACTAGTAACTGTACTTTCACCAGAGGTGGGAGAAGGAGGAGGAGAAGACTTTGCTGACAAATAAACATCAATAGGGTGCCCATGACATAAATTGCTTAACTGAGAAGAGTTAAGAGAATTTGGGACATTTGGAATGGTACCCAACCAAACCGGTAATCCCACATTCAACCCAGGAATGTACAAAGTGGCCATCAAAGGGACACCAACGTTTCCAAAGAAAGGAAAAGCACAAGAATCCCCTTGTGAAGGGGTTCCTTGGTTGGTATCATCGGGAACTTTAGCCATGAAGATCTTATGCATAGGTTCTCCCCTTGTGGGATTGTTCAAAACCGTAAAAGTCTCACACACTGACTTTGAAGAACCAGTGTTATCAAAACAATGCCTATAAAGAGGCGGCTCCATGTTTCTAAGAAGAAGACTAAAAAGTCCTCTCAACCGGCGGAGTGGGCGGTCTACCACCCTAGGTCAGAGACCCAAATCCACCACTGACTAACTCACTATGGAAAACTAGGGAGCACAAAGAACACACTAAAAGTTACTAAAGGAAAATCAAGCAAACGACTAACTAGTTGGAAGAACAGTTACACCAACCAACACTAGAGAAATTTACTAGTCCAAGTGCAACTTGAATACAGAAGCACCCTTTGGGTATACTATGCAAAGTGTGGCCCAATGTCTGCCCTAGGTACTGCGGTATACTCCCGCAGTCACTTGTGTATGTCAATAGAAAGATAGGCAACTAGGTTTCCAGCGTGCGAACAGTCACCAAGCGGGTACAATCAACAATCGGGTAGACCACAATGAGCAGGGTATCAAGCCTGAAACCTACCAAGGGTATCAAAAGAAAGTGGTCTGGAAGAAAAATAAGGATCTCAAATAGATTCAAGACCCACAAAGCTCCATTGTAAATGAAATCGATGGAATCCCAAGACAAGCCCTCTATATGTGTTCTCCACTACAATTGGTTTGGCTTTGGAGGGGTTATCTCCGCTACCTTTCCGCATGCGACCTCATTTTTATCCCCTGTGTTAGAGGGGGGTCCCGGATAAATTTCACAATACTGGACTTCTACACTCCTTAGCACAGACTCATATGTTTTTTTTATAGCCTTGAAGAGTTTCCTCTCCAACCTAAATCAAGGCTCTAGCCTAATCTAGTTGATGGACCCTACAAACATAAAGTCTAGTAAATTTTAATTAGCGTTCTTTTTACTGGCTTGATTTACTCAAAAGGGTACAATAGTGCAACTGATGGTGTTAAGACTCTTTCAAAAAATGATGAAACTTATATGAACACAAGGTTCTGATAATGTCTCAGATACTTCACCTCAGAGCGTTGATTCTGTGTGAACGTGATCATACGTCTAAGAGGTTTTGCAATAAAATGTGGTGAATTGTTCAGATGATTCCAGTGACAGCGAGAAAAATGACATGACTACCAAATACAAGATCGTTGTCCAGGAAAAAATGCACAAAGTAGCGGCCAGGCCACGCCTTCTGCCTTACTATGACACGATCCGATGGGTGCTAGATCATGTAGACATCCCTACCAGAACCATCATCAACGAGCAGAAGGTCATTGTTGGGACCTTTAGGCTAGAAAACTTACAGGTGATGTACAAGTTACCACCCACGTCAAACTTAACATACAATACAGAGTTTCTAGAGGGTTTTAAAAAGAAGGAATGTGAGCAATACGCGAAAAGTTTATCTGATTTGATCAAGGATTGGATCTCACATCCAGCAAAGTTAAGGGCAGACAGTAATGGAATTTATTCCATATCTTCTTTGGAACCACAGTTCAAATACGTAGCGATGATGACCTGTAGATTGTACAGGAGGGAAGACACCATGCATTTTTTCCTCCCGTGGGTGCCCTTGATATACTCCGTAGTAGAAGGCTCTTCTTTCGACTGGGCCAAAATGTTATCAGAGAGCCTGACCAGTCGGATTATAGAATATTGGATGCAGAAAGAGAGCATGAAAGATGCTTCATTTTTTATGTCCGCATATCTCATGGACGCGGTATGTTCCATGATGGCTTTTCCCTTGATGAATTGGAGCTGAGCTCCATCGGATGCTGAGCTAGTCCATGTATACCATTCTAAGCTTTGGGAGGACAAAGATTTGGATTTTGTATACGGAATCTTCAACTGGGTGATGGTACCGATGCATGTTGCCATCTTCGGTAATCCTCCACCCAGGATATCAGATATCATCATGGAAAATTTAAGCAGAGTGGTCGACTGGTACATGGAGAAATATTTTTCATACATCAGGGTTTTTGACGCTTCCGTCCCTCCGCATGCTTTACCCTTACTCATAACCAACAGGCTGGCTTGTCATGAGATCGCCCGACAAACCGTAATTGGCGGTATAAGTAAAGAACTGAAAGGGTTTTCAAAAAAGGTATGGCCATATTTTCCTATTCATTTAAACACTTATTCATTATTAGACTTCAGGCATACAAAGGCCAAGGCAGCAACCCTAGAAGATATAAATTTGGTTCACATTGAATTAAATAAACACGATCCACACAGGGTCATGAGTAATCATTTGGCCAGCTGTGGCCTTAAAACATTTGAGCACGAGAATTCACCTCATGATGATATTTTTCGAGGTGCAAAATCTTATGACGAGGTTTTGGCTCGAATACAATCCCTATCGCCCGAAGAAAGGGCCAATGTTATCATATTCTAAGAGCATAGGCAGAGTGTCCTTCCTCCAGTATTACGGGGTGAAGACCTGATGATCGTAGAGGTGCAGAAAACAAAGGCTGAAGGCTCCAAAGATTCAACACCTAGCCAAGAAGAACAAAAGGATAAATAAGAGCAAGCTGGGGGCCCGAAACAAGAAGCTGAGGCTTCCGATCCTCCAAGTGAGACAAATTTGATCGTTACTCCTGGGGAATCTTCTAAACAGGTCGGCAATCCCATCGCCTCCATTAACCCCCTACAGTTTGCAAAGAAGATCCTGGACGCAGGTTGCATTGTGGGTGAAAAATTGACACCTATATCAGTAGAAGAGCTACCTCCGAATCAATTCTTCTGTGATAAGAAGGGGAAAGCGGTTGTGAGACAAGAACTCTACCAAGAAGTAGGTGTTGTCTCTAAGAAATTTAAAATTTTAACTGATGGGAAAAATATGAAGAAAGTAGAATTCGCGACGCAAATAGCAGGAACATTGGGGGATTTCGCCACGGTGAACCAATATTCAGTGGGAACCCTAAAATATCAGCTAAAACAAAAAAATCATTTGATCAAGATGCTAGAGGCTAAACTAGCTACAACAAAGGCTACTGGTAAAGATCAAGCAAGTGCGACCTTAGAGAAAACAAGAATAGAAGATCAAAAAGAAATCGAGCAGCTTAAAGTCAATCTCGAACAGACGCAATTGAAGGTTCAAACGATTCAGACTCAGATAAGCCAGCAGGGAGAATTGATAGACCAGCTTCGGGCCAAACTAGAATTCACCGAAAGCCAGGTAATCGATATCAGGATATTTCAATCCCAGGCAATAGAGATCAGAAAAAGGTTATCGACAATGCAACAGGGTCTGCTTGTTAAAGTAGAAACAATTCAAAACAGCTTCCAACTCATTGATAAGGTGTTGGAAAACCTCTCTCTTAAAGAAAGGAATGCCGGAGCAGCTCGGGTGGCATTCCAGGAGGCTATTATAACCACAATGAGAAGGGAAACAAGTAGTAGTTCTAGTTTTCTCATCGCAGAGCAGACCAGGGGTAATATTTTGTTGAAAGAATGGGAGCGAAATATATCCGAAGGCAAACAACAAGCTATGAAGCTAAGGAAATCTTGCGAAGAAATTTTCGGTTTGTTAAGTGAGATTTGTTTGGGTTTTGATGGTGAAAGTGGCATGGAGATACTGGGTCAGATCTATACAGCTAAATATATACTCAATATCAAGGAAAATGAAGAAAGAGAATTAGTTGAAATATCACAAATAGCTCAAACAAACATGGTGCAAATAGACAAATGACTAATTAAACTGAGTATACTGTTATGCTCTATCAATGCCAAAGATCAACAGGTGGAAGGAAAGCGGCCACTATTCATGAAAGACTGCTATATTTTTTAGGCAAATAATCAAGCAGATCCATCTAAGTTGATATCACCGCTGGTGGAGAAGTGCGTTATTTGCAAGGAGCATGTGAAGAGGCAGGTTTCAGGTACCAGATGAAGACAAAGATAAAGAAACGAAACGTTTAGGCTCCTTTAATTGTAACCGAAAACCTCTGGAACTTTTGAGATTCCAGTGCATAAAAATTTGTATAAATATACATTTTGAAGAAGGAAAAAAGGGGGCTGGACCTTTTTGATTAATTGTAATAGAGACTGTCTCCTTTCGAGACTTAATACAAAGCAATCCGGAGATTCCTAATTCCGTCACTACTGTGTTATGAGTTTTTTCTCTCTGTTATTTCATATTCATTCTTATTTCACTTATATATATCTGATGAATGTTGCATTGCAATTTAGTAAAACTTCTACTGCAGTGATTAATGTTTAGCTATCTATTGTTTATAGTTTTTCCTTTGTATCGGCTACTAGCAGGTACAAGACCTGTAATTCTTTAGGTTGTCACATTTTATGCTTCATCGGACCATTTCTTGTCTTATTTTCTTCTCCTGTTTACAGAGTGATATTATCTCTCGATAGGAGCCTTATTCTATAGACAACTTAATGCTTTTCCCATAATTCATACATAATTTATTTCAAATATAACGAAGTTACGGAAAAAGGCCTTTTGTTTGCAATTTGCTTTTAATATTGATTTCTAAAGTTCTCTTTTATAAAATCAAATTGATACAGCATAAAAACTTTCGGATTTCTTTAAAATTGTTGTTCCTCCATGAATGTCCCTGTTGTAAGACAACCCAATATTGAACCTGACTTGACAGATCAAACCCATATCTCTTTAAATCTCTTTGATACCATACTTAAAACGGATAACACCCGGGCAGAACTTGAACGTTCATGGGATGCAATTGAAAGGGATATAAACATCTAGGAACAGTTGGAAGCTAGACACCGACAACCTAGAAATCAACCCTAGCTTCCTTTCTTGAAGGTATACCCTCCTCCCTTTTTACATCTTACTAACTTTCAGATGCCTAGACACTGTAATTTTTAAAGCCTTAAGTACAGACTCTGGAACAACATCTTTTTGGCGTCGTTGCCGGGGATGAAGTTACGAAACCTTATCCTTGGGAAGAATGACATATTTTCAAGTTTCACCCTTTGATAGTGAACAAAGAGTGAGCACTTCCTAAAGTCTTTTCTTATCTTTCACTTGGCGACTCTACGTATAAGTAAGTTGGCATCCGATCGAAGGAATACTAGACAAAATCCAGAGAACAAGCAGACCACGCCTGTTTCAGATCCCAAAAAAATACTAAAAGCTAGAGGTTCTCTTAAGACGACTACTGCAGTCTATCAGCTTAAACACCTACAGCCCAAGACCAAAAGTGCTTGTGAACCTTCAACTTCGCATAGTACACCCCCCGAAACTACTAATTCATTTTTATTCATCTCTGTGGTTAAAAGTGAAATCCTTCCAAAAATCTCTGTCAGACTCAAAGGTAAAAACTCGACAGTAAATTTGTCAGCAGTTGATATTCCGTCGACTCCCCTTTCAGACCTCCCGACCTCAACAAGTCTCGAAGAGTGTACTATATACTCAAACCTCACAATTGCGGGATCCCTTGATTACGTCTCCTGCAAATCCGAAGAGCCAAGTCCTCACATCTCCGATCACCCGTCTTTGTCCTTCCTGTCTCACGAAGAAGCTAAAGATTTGATTTTAGTGTTCCAGAACCCTCTGTACAATACACCATTTCCTTATCCAGCAGTACCAATGGAAACCGCTGGGGAGGAGGTGGAGGGGTTTTTCGAGGTGGAGAAGTTTTAGGAGGTGGTGGGGCTCTAGGAGGAGGAGCAGGAGGCCAAGGGCCTCTCCCTTCTCCCAGAGTTTTCGCTAAAGTGGCTGCAAGATATGTGCCTTTGGTTCTACCTATCCCTCTTCATGACCTGCCCTAAAATTATATAAAAAAATTACCTAAGTTTACAGGAGAAGGAGACTTGACCGCAGCTGAACATATAAACTTCTTTGATCAGTTCGCAGATATCCTAGGTCTTGAACATGAAGACATGTATTTGAGGCTTTTTGTCCAAACTTTCAAAGGACAGGTACGAACCTGGTTTCAAAGCCTACCCGCAGGGTCTATTCTATCTTATGATGCCTTAGAAGATGCCTTTCTTATACAATGGGGTGAGAGAAAAGACCACTTATATTATCTAACTGAGTTTAGATCTTTAAATAAAAGGTAGTTAGAGCAAATAGGATGTCTATGATCGACGGTTTCTCTGGGTATAATCAAATTTCCGTAAACGAACAAGATAAAGAAAAAAAAACTTTCGCTACACCCTAGGGTACATTCGTGTATGATAAAATGCCTTTTGGTCTAATGAATGCAGGTGCCACTTTACAGCATGCTATGGATATCGATTTAGTCGGTGAAAGAGACAAGTTTGTAGTTATCTACCTCGATGATCTAACTGTTTTTTCTAAGTTTGACGAAGACCATTTAATACATCTCAAACAGACTTTTGAAAAATTCCACAGGTTTGGTCTATCTTTAAACCCTAAAAATTCTCACTTCACCATGCAGGAAGGTAAACTCCTGGGCCATATTGTGTCCCTAGACAGAATTAAAATTGATCCCAATAGGGTTCAAGCTATAGACACTATAAATATTCCTAGAAATGTAAAGGAAATCCAGTCATTCTTAGGAACGATAAACTTTTTGAGAAGGTTGATTCCAAACTTCGTTGAAATTGTGAAATTAATCACAGGTATGTTAAAGAAAAACAACGAGGTGAAATGGATAGCAGAGGCCAAAGAATCATTTGCACGTATAAAGAGGGTTATAAGCAAGGCACTTGTACTAGCAAGCCCTAATTATCTAAAGGATTTTCTCATTTTCTCATTCTCTTCTGAGCACACTATTGCCACGGTGCTCCTCCAGAAAAATGAGGAAGGTTTCAAACAACCGATAGCCTTTTTCAGTAAAAGTCTCAGAGATGCAGAACTAAAATACGATATAATGGAAAAACAAGCATATGCTATGGTAAAGGCATTAAAGGCTTTTAGGACTTATGTCTTTCATTCCAAGATAATCACGTATGTACCTACTAGCTCTGTAAAAGACATTTTAGTGCAGCCTGATAGTGATGGCAGAAGGGGAAGGTGACTCGCAAAAATTCAGGAATTTGATCTAGAAATAAATCCAACGATGCTGATAAAGGGTCAAGGTTTGGCTAAACTCTTAGCTGAATCTAATTTTAGAGCCCTCGACATAAATATCATACAGGGATATGGAGAAGATGAAGATATGAACGAGCTCTGTGAGCAAACGAGTGAAGTTAGATTTGAAGAGAAGTTTACATCCTATGACTGGTACAAAAACATAGTATCCTAAGTACTGATTTTGAAGTTCCTAAATGATTTATCTCCATCCAAAGCCAGAACGCTAAAACTACATGCGGTCAAATACTGTATATCTAAAGGTAAATTGTTTTGGAAGGACCCACTTGGCTTCCTGTTGGTTTGTTTGTCTGAATATGAAACACAGAAGGTGATAAGAGAATTCCACGAAGGAGTGTGTGGGGGGCATCACGCTTGGAGAGTGACAACTTATAAAATCCCGAGGGCAAGGTATTATTGGCCTAAACTTTTCTCATATGTAAATGCCAAAGTCAGGGCTTGCGACCCTTGCCAACTATTCGTAGGCAAGCATAAACTCCTAGCATTACCTTTAGTTGCAATCAAAACATAGGCTCCTTTTCAATAGTGGGGACTGGATTTTATAGGCGAAATTAACCCCCATTCCAGCGCTCAACACAAATGGATCCTAACTGCCGCAGATTACTTTACTAAATGGGTAGAGGCTATTTCTACCAGGAGGGCTACAGATTCAGTGGTAATAGATTGCCTAAGTAGCGTGGCAGATTGGTATCTAGAGGAGAAATTTTCATATATCAGGGTTTTCAGCACCTCTGTCCCTCCATATGCCCTCCCGCTATTCCTGCCAGATAATCTATTGTGCCATGAGATCGCCAAACAGACTATGCTCGGTGGGATAAGCAAGGAACTCAAAGGAGTATCGAAAAAGGTATGGCTTCCCTTCCCTATTCGTATTGGTGCATATTCCTTGTTAGATTTTGGCCACACCAAAGATGAGGCTACGGCTCTGGAAGAAATGAAGCTGGTAGACATTGAGTTTAAGAAGCATGACCCTAGTAGGATTGTGAGCAATCACCTGGCAAGTTTTGGCTGAAGAGGCATGAACACGAGGATTCCTCGCATGACGAAATATTTTGGGGCACGAGGTCCTTCGCAGAAGTCCTAAGCCGGATTCAAGCCTTGCCACCTAGAGACATGGCTGAATTTTTGAAATTTCGGGAACACCAACAGAGTTGTCTCCCCTAGATTTTACAGGGTGAAGCCCCAGAGGTTCCAGTTAAAAATAAGATGGGAGCCAAAGGTACAAAGGACTCGAGTCCTAGCGGGGAGAAGGACCAAGGGAAAACCAAGGAGGTTGGAACCTCAGAGATAGGAGCCGAAGTCCCCCAAAAGTAGGAAGGAAACCCTGAAAAGGGTGCACCAGGCAAGCAGACCCAAGGCTAAGAAGAGATACCTACGTAGGGATTGGGTGACTCACTTTCACTCACGCCAAATGAGCCAATTACAGAAGTCACCCTGAAACAAACATCCAAGAAAATCAGTAGTCCAATTTCTATTGTCACACCCTTGTAGTTCACAAAGGGGAATCCTGAAGAGGGATGGATTTTCAATGAAGAAATAACACCTATTTCTGTAGAGGAGATGCATCCCAACGAATTTTTCTTTGACAAGAAAAGAAAGGTTGTGGTAAGGCAAGGATTTTATCAAAAAGAGGGAGTAGTAGCTAAAACATTTAAAATCATGACAGATGGGAAGGCCACGAAAGAGGAAAATGTTGCAAAGGAGATAGCCAAGATGTTAGGGGCTTATGCTACAACCAATTAGTACTCAGTTGGGACTTTGACGACCCAGTTGAAACGAAAGAACCTCCTGATCAGTAAATTGGACGCTAAGGTAGCTATTGCCGAAGAGAATGTCAGGGACGATCTGAGAAGGAGCCTTGAGGAAGCCCGAACAACCGACCTGTAGGAAATCAAGAAGCTCAGGTCTGACCTCGGGTAGGTGTGCCAATCGAAACAAACTAGCCAAACACAGGTAAGCCAACAGGGGCAACAAATTATAGAGTTGCAGTCAAAATTGGAGGTGGCCAAGAAATAGGTTGTAGACATAAAAATGTTTAGATCACAGGCCACCAAAATCCGACATAAGGTACTTACAGCTAACCAAAATGTGCTGGAAAAGGTGAGAACCATTCAGAGCCATTTTTGGATGATAGAGAAAATATTAGAGAAAATTTCTTCGAGAGAGAGAGAAGCTGGGGCAGAACGGGTCGCTTTCCAAGACGTTGTTATAGCTACAACGAAGATAGATATAGTCAACACCTCAAAATTATCCATCACGGAACAAACCATAGGTAATATTCTGCTGAAGGTCTGGGAGCAGAACATATCGGAAAGTAGGGTGAGAGCTAACGAAGTAAAGAATTTTTGTGAGGAAACTTTCTCTTTAATAAGTAAAGGTTTTCTAGATCTTGATGAGGAGAGAAGTGTTTGGACACTGGGCAAAATCAATATAGATAAACATTTGTTGGACATCAAAGAAAACATGGAGGAGAAACAAGTGGAGATATCCCAGATCAACCAAGTTGATATGACCCAAATGGACAAATGGCTAGTACAACCAAGTTTACAATTATGCTCCATCATCGCAGAGGACTGACAAGTGGGAAATTTTTTACCATAGCTAGAGAAGAATTGTTACACTCTTGAAGCGAGTGACCAAGCAGATCCTTCCAGGTTGATAGCCCAGTTGGTGGAGAGGTGCATCACTTTCACCGAGCAGGCAAAAGGGCAGGCTTCTGGTATCAAATAATGACAGATGTCTACCTGTTCTATTTTTAGAACCCAAAGAGTAAAGAGAGGAAGGTGCTTTGCCCACAGGAAGGAGGACAAAGACAAAGAAGTGAAACACATAAATTTCCCATTTTTGTAACTGAAAACTTCTGGAACGACTGAGATTCTAGCACTTAGAATTTTGTATAAATATGTATTTTGAAGTGAGAATAAAGGCTGGACCTTTCTTGGCCAATTGTAATAGAGACTTTCTCCCTTTTGAAAATTATTACAAAGCAATCCGAAGATTCCTGATTCTGTGAAGACTGAGTTATGAGTTTTGTTTTCTCTGTTATCTTTTATTAAGTTTCATTTCACATATATATTTATGATGAATGCTTAGCTACAATCTAGTGCAACTTCTATTGTGGTGACCAACTTTTATTCATCTAATCGCTTTCATTTTTTCCTCTGTATCATCTATCAGCAGGTACAAGACATGTGAACCTTTTAGATCTCTATATTTTATGCTTCGTCAGATTACTTCTTTCCTTTTTCTTCTTCTATTTACAGGGCAAGATTCTCCCTTGATAGGAGCCTCGCATTGTCGACTGCTTAATGTTTTCTCACATTTCATACATGATTCTTTAAAAATTTAACTCAGTTACGAGAGAAGGCCTTTGGTTTTTTTTCTATCTTTAACATCTGATTTCAAAATTTCTCTTTTATATGGTTAAAGAAAAAGTTGAAGTGGCATTTTAAACCTCGAACTTTCTTTTCATTTTCTATTCCTCCATGACTGTGCCCTGTGCAAGACAGCCCAACATCGAACCCGGCCTATCAGATCAAACTAGCATTTCTTTGAACCTATTTGACACCATACTTAAAACTGCCATCACCCGGGTCGAACTCGAATGTTCATGGGCCACAATTCAATGGGATATAAGCATCCAGGAACATTTGGAAGCGAGACAGAGACAACTTAGAAATCAGCCTTAGCTTCCCTTTTCCCGAAGTTTGATTTTTCCCCTTTTTATTTTTTACTCACTTTCGGATGCCTAGAACTTGTACTTTTTAGCCTTAAGTACAGACTCTGGAACAACATCCACCATGGCACCACAGCCATCTACTTCCAGCGTGTAGAGATTCTTAACTCGAATCCTATCTTCTTGACTTGACCCGTTCCTTTATGTTGCAGGTAGGCTTTTCCACTGCTGAAAGTAACGTCATAGCCTTTGTCCTCCAACATTGCAACTGAGACCAGGTTTTTCTTCAGACTTGGAACATGCATAACATTTTTCAATTGAAATGGTTTACCTAACTCCCTCTGAAATTTAATGGTACCTATACTAGTTGCACTGGAACATGCATAACACTAGTTGACTGAGACCAGGTTTTTCTTCAAACCTGGAACATGCATAACATTTTTCAATTGAAATGGTTTACCTAACTCCCTCTGAAATTAAAATGTACCTATACTAGTTGCACTATATCATCCATCGTCACCCATATCTATATGCATTCTGATATCTTTCTCCTCCAAGTCACTGAAAGACTCTTTATCTCCCGTCATGTGGTAGGAAGCACCACTATCAAAACACCAGACCGATCCCGATGCACTTGAAGCCATGCATGTGATGAAAGAGAAGTCAAGTTCAAATTGTGAGACAAGAGCCTCACCAGTTGCAACTCCAACAACCTTCTTTTTCTTCCTCTTCTGCAGACAGTTAGTAGTGAGATGCCCATGTTCGTGACAGTGAAAACACTTCACTTTGGACAAATCCAGCTTCTTGACTTTAGACTCGGATTTTAAATGAAATTTCTTCCCTTTCCCTTTCCTTTCCTTAACAGTCAAATCACAATCCTCTTCATCATCATGCTTTGCTGAAGATCCATCTCTGGTGTTCCGCTTGAACTCCTCTTGCACTAGATTCAAACATAGTCGTTCCCAATCTAGCAAATTTTCCCTTCCATTGATAGAGTCTTGATAACTGTGCCAACTCTTGGGAAGTCCTAGGAGAGCCAAGATCACCAAATCATCAACAGTGACTATTATTCCCACACTCCCAAGCTCATCCTGACATTGGACAAACTTCGTGAGATATTTTGGAATGGACTCGCCCTTCTCCATCTTGATCTTCCTAATTTTATCTTTGAGTGCCAATTTCCTATGGTCGTTGCTATTTTGGAACAGATCCGTCAAATCCTTCCACATTGCATGTGGTGTGGATTTCCCATGGAGACTTGAGACAATGTGGTATTGTACTCCCTCCAACAAAATCCTCCTCGCCTTTGCCACCTTCTTTTGGCATGCATCAAGATTTGTAGTGTCTGTTGCATCCGGCTTAGGAACATATTTGTCAATGTATTCCTTCAAGCCATTGTCTTCGAGTACTGCTTCCATCTTTTCCTTCCAAGCAATGTAGTTCGAGTTTCCCTCAAGTGCATACTCAACCCTCAAGCCATTGAAATCCATTTTGATCTTGAATCAACTGTAGCACCAAGAAATTCCTTTTGCAAATTCGAATTTTATCCAACCACAAACTCAACTGCTACAATCCTTCTTGCCCTAGGAGGTTCACCAGACCAATTACTAGCCTGAGGGAAGTTCACACCTCACCTATGTCTAGCATGCGAACTATTTGAGGGAGTTCGCACTGTAATGCACAGTGGGGTGAGGGAGGTTCACACCTCTCCTTTGCGAAGCCTGCAAGAATTTCTACTCTCATAAATGCACGAATTTTTCAGTACTATATCATCGCATCCTGCCAGAGACGGGACCTGTGAAAATACTATTATTTTTTCACCTCACTTCCATGGCTTCGTAGCTATGATACCATGTAGAAGTTTCAATACAAATTAAGTATTTCCTGCGATTCTCCTGATCTAACAATTATATGCCACTGTTAAATACAAAATCACTTCTACTAATAATCTTGTGGAAATTAAACCACGATCACAAAGTGAAATATCAAGAACACATAACACATAAGTTTTTTTGGGAAAGCGTAAAGATAAAAACCCCACTATCATATATTATGTATATCATGGATCATGAAACAATATCATACAAAACTTTAATCCAAGAGCTCTCAGTACAATACAATCGTCTCACACTGTCATCCAAAACTCAACAAATACATGTGCCAATTCTATCTCCAGACAACCTGCCTCCTCTGCACAATCCCTGCAATTAGAATTCTCGCAATGAATTCGAATTGCCTAGTTTTCACATGCTCATGAGCATATCCAATGCATGTGTGATTGCATGAGTGCACTTCACTCAAATCACAATTGATATCCAAACTTTCCCTTTCACTTGTTATCTCAACTGGGTCTCCACTGGATCTGACATGCATGTAGTTAACCGTGGTGAATCTTCAGTTGCATGTGAGTTCACTGATTTGAATTAATTAATAATTAATTCACTGAACTCTCACTAGTGTAAGTTCAGTTACAACTAGTACAACTAGGCTTAACTCACTTAACTGAGTTAAACTACTTCACAACTCTCATAACTACACTTATAACTCTGTTACAACTTCAAGTCACCTCCATGTCTTACCAACCAACCTTTGAACTCGAATTTCCCATAGTTAACTGATTTGCCATTTCAGTTAATTATTTCAAGTAATTATGACTCATGAGATAATAGATTAATATTTATTGTCCAATTTATTTAAGGGAAAAGTAAATTAGACACATGTTTCTTGTTGACTTTTCAACAACCAGATGGAAGTTATAGCGAGTACAGAGGTTATTGAGAGGCATTGGGGGATCCAGCTTGCATTTCTCATCATATTCCATCATTATGATTCATTCCGCACAGGTTGGATTTGGTTATGTTTCATTCCGACGATTTCCATGATTTTGACTATTTTGAGCTATAAGTTAATTGAATTCACTGAAGAGGTCATTTTGGGCACATTACTTGGAGGAACCTCCCAGTGTAATAGCTCATTGGAATCGAGAGAAGCAACACTATAGGATGGGATTGTGAGAAGTGACCTTCAGTGGCCAGGGAAGCGACAAGGAGAGATAAGGATATTTTTAGAGGTAAAAAGGTTAATTAATTAATTAAAGTGATTTAATTAATTAATTAAATATTAATAAAATGAAAGTCACTTTGGAGGGACAAGGTGAGCCAAAAAGTATAAAGGAAAGGCAAGGGCCTCTACTCATTCATTCATGTATGATCATATTTTGATATCTGGCTTCTATCTAGTGAGCCCAGCATTGGGGGTTTTGAGTGTTTTGACTTAAACCCTAGAGGACGATTCGGTGGTGAAAGATTCCACCTAGCTTGTCCCAAGCTTGGTCTCAGATATGCAATACTCTCCCACACAATTCTAGCTCAGTTCTACATCAGTGTAAAAGGGTTCTACACCAGCCACAAGCATCGGAAGAGAAGTAGGGCACACCATTGGGGCTTTCCAACAAGGGGGGCGCACCATTCTTGGAGAGAGATTCATTGCAGGTGATTGGCAGGGATTTTGGAGATTCGATCGCCTTGGTTTTCATTGCAGGGCCTTGGACATCAGATCTAGTCCATTCATGAGGAGTTTTAGGTGCCATTTGATTTATTAGATGCATGGGACGAATTGGAGGAGAGAAGAAAACTTCAGAAATTGGTTTCAGTCATTTTCTAGCTCAGATCTTCACCATTTCGCTTGGGACTTCACCAGGGAGAAAACCAAGCCCCAATCATACTAGCTGTTTGTGGAGCATTTGGAGGCATCTAGGAGTGAGGTCGATTTATCTAGCGTTTCAAGCATCCAGGGGGGCACACCATATCTTGGAGGAGATTCAGATCCATAGGGTTTGAGGGAGATCTTGGATATTCGAGCACTTGGGTTGTTCTTGCCATCACCCGATCTATTGTTTGGCATCTTTCTTGAGGTGATTGGACACATTTGGAAGCAGCGTCGAATTGTTGGGGAGCTTCAACATTCCAGCAGGATGTGGCATCTTCCACTGGGGGTTTGGCACTTCATATGAACCAGATCTACCTTGGTATTGGTCTTCATTGTGTATCCAACCTTTGGAGGCGTATTGTAGTCTTTGATTGGAGAATTTTGTAGCATCTTTATTGTCTATCTTCTTAGCCATTTGTTGAGCATTCGAGATCAGCATCTTCATTGTAGCAGGTTTCTCTATTTCATGAATAAAAGAAGATTTGAGATGTTTTGTCTTGTCTATCATATTTCATATGGTTGAGGTATGTCCATGATTGCATCTTCTTGTTTATTTCTAAAAACACTCATATAAATAAATCAGTAAACCCTAAGGCCGAAATCAAGAGGCCATTCAACAAGTAAACACATCTAAACAAGTAGGTCAACGAAGTGTTTGATGAAATACCACAACCAATAAAAGTTTTAAAAGACACCCAAAACCGTGATATTCCTAGCATAATGTCTTGGGATCATTACAGGCCTCCATCCCACCCATTCCACCAAGTGTACCAACCAAGGTGAACCTGACAGTGAATTATCACCATCCAAGAATTCATGGCATACCTCCCCCATGGCTCATCCCCCGTCCATTTACCCCACTTTCCATTCTACCATGATGCGAGGAATTCCCCCCAAACCCCCCCAACTTTTCTGTAACACCGGTTTACGAGATCCCCCCCCTACATACCACAATACATCCAATTCATATATGGATATTTGGTTCATGAAGTCTACCAAAAGTTTCTATTCATCTTCTGTAGGTCCATATACCTTAGGGACGAATGATGATAAACAACCTCCACCTACTTACCCCAAGAATATTGACACCCTAGAATCCCCAGTTAGAAACTCCCTATACTTCATCACCTTCCAGTCTGATGAAGACATTTTAGAAGTCCTATGCACACCCGATTACCCCTGGGATGCTTTTCATCATCGATCCCTTTTTCTGGCATACAATACCTTTCAACCACCAATAGATGCCCCTGTTTGTACCATCAAAGAGAAATATTTCATCCCTTATGGACATGTAGACTGGTTCAAGAATCCAATACCCACCCCCGACACATTTGAAGAAAATCCAAGGATAAAAGTAGAAAGAAGAAGCAATAAATATCATCATGTTTGGAGGGAGAAAGCTCAGAAGTCGGCTTAAACCCTAAAATTAGTTATTTAATATTTGGGTAAGATACTATTATCCCTACATTCTTTCAAGAACTCCAAATCTTCCACTCTTCCTTGAATTTTTACCCCGGGCTTTTATAGAACTCAGATTTCATCCAGAATCTCCCTTCCATTGTTTTCAAAATTTTTCGGATAATCCATAGTATTGGTGATTGTTTGCCGACGTTTCAGATCCAGATCAAGATCTAGATCAAGATCCATCTTTATGTCCTGAAGATGGATCCTGATATGGATCTGAAACGTTGACAAACAATCACCAATATTGTGGATTATCCGAAAAATTCTGAAAACAACGGAAGGGAGATTCTTGATGAAATCCGAGTTCTAGAAAATCTCAGGGTAAAAATTCAAAGAAGAGTGACAGATTTGAAGTTCTTGACATAATGTAGGGATACAAATATCTTACCCAAATATTAAATAACTAATTTTAGGGTTTAAGCCAACTTTTGGGATTTCTCCCTCCAAACAAGATGATATTTATTGCTTCTCCTTTCTAATTTTATCCTTGGATTTACATATTGAAGATGGATCATGATCTAGATCTGAAACGTCGACAAACAATCACCAATACTGTGGATTATCCGAAAATTTCTGAAAACAATCACAACATAAAATTAACATTCAAAACATTTGAAGAAGGTAACATGGCAAATATCTCACCCACAATCAATATGAATATTTTGGTCAAACCCAATATCATGGAAGAAATCACTCTAGGGATAGAATTCTCCCTAGAGGAATTTGTAGCATACAAATCCCTCTTCTAGGAATATCAGGATGTGTTTTCCTAGTCATACACCGAAATTTTAGGGTTAGACCCAACCATTGTTAAACATCACATTGACTCTTGGCCTGAAGTTTCCCCCATTCACCAAAATAAATGCCCCCTATCTTACCAGATGTACCATTACACATATCGTTTTCCACTTATCATTGAGGGATGCACATGCTAGAGGGCCTCCATCCCACCCATTCCATCAAGTGTACCAACCTCGGTGAAACCGACAATGAACGGTCACCATCCAAGAAGTCATGGCATACCTCCCCCATGGCTCATCCCCCATCTGTTAACCCCTCTTTCAATTCTACCACGATGTGAAGAGTTCCCCCCAAAACCCCCAACTCTCCTATAACACTGGTTTACAAGATTCCCCCTCCTCCATACCACAATACATCCAGTTCACATATGGATATTTGGTTCATGAAGTCTATCGATAGTTCCTGTTCATCTCATGTAGGTCCATCTACCTCAGGGACGGATGATGATATCCAACCTCCACCAACTTCCCCCATTAATATCGATACCCCACACTCCCCCGTTATAAACTCCCTATACTCCATCACCTTCTAGTTCGATGAAGACAATTTAGAAGTCCTATGCACACCCAATTACCCCTGTGATGCTTTTCATCAATGATCCCTTTTTTTGGCATACATTTACTTTCAACCACCAATAGACGCCCCTATTTGTACCATCAAAGAAAAATATTTCATCCCTTATGGACATGTAGACTGGTTCAAGAATCCAATACCCACCCCTGTTGGCCATTGAACAAGTTTTGGGGAAACTTTGGTCAGTTTTGGCCCACTTTTGGACTTCGAGATGATGATCAAAGTAGGAGTGATGAGGAAGAGCTGATATCATCGATATCAGCTATGTTGAGGGTTATGAGGAACCAATAAGGGGTCCTCTAGGGTGTTGTAACCGGTTTATGGGATGTCGGCCCATGGGTTTTCCCCAAGTTTAGGAATTATTGTAAGATTTTGTAAAGTATAAATAAAGAGGAATGTAGTGTATAAGAATTAGTTCGAGTTGCTTTGTGTGCAGGAATGCATGTGGTCGAGGCTTTGTGCTCGACTGTGATTTTGTAGAAAGTGCTAAGTGTTGTGATAGATATTGTGGCTTTGTGCATTTGACCTATTTTTGGAAGGCAAGGAAGGAGGATCTAGGGATTAGTGCATAGATCTCCTGTCTTGTGCGAAGTTTGAATCTGTGGCTTAGTGCACAAGAGTGATTGGATGTAAGATCTTGGCAAATAATAAAGAGGCGAAGAATTTTGTGGATGTAGCCCCACCCTGGGGTGAACCACGTATATATGGTGTCTCATGGTTTTCTTTGTGTTGTGTTATTTCTGTTATGAATCTTCTTAGTGCTTTGACTATGATGTGTAATAGATAGATATTTTGTTGCTTAAGTAATTTAATTATGTTAAGGGTAAATGAATGCTATATTTAACTTATAGTGGTAAGTGCTAAGTTCTCAGGGTGCATAATCACTTGTTGTTACTGTGCTAGATCTGTCTTTGATTATGCTCTATGATGTTAATGAGGTTAATAAACTAATGCATGCTCACATCCTAAGCGTTAATAGAGTATTATGTGAAGTGATCTTATCACAGACTCATGTCCTAGCTTGGTTATAAACACATGCATCCTGTAACCCCCCCTGCTTCTACCTCGGGTGAGACTTTTCCTACTTCGCAGGTGTTGTTGAAAGGGACGATAGTCAAGGTTTTGTTGGTGCGTTGTTAAGTGTTGAACCCTAGGTCTTCCCCTGTGCCAACAAATGGTCTCGTTTCCGAGACCTGGAACTGTGATTGCTAGGAACTAAAGTAAATAAAAAGAGAACCTATGTGCATAGATCTATTGCTGAAGTGCGCAGTACTCTACTTGACTTGTGAAGATTTGTGCCAAGAAAGTAAGTTGTTCTGAAGAAAATAGGTAAGATTCTAAAAGAGGTAAGCTTTGTTCTTTGGCAAGAGAAAGATAAGTGAAATTTTTTGTTTTGAAAGCATGAATTTAAGTATGTTTAATAGATTTTGTCCTAGTCTGAAGGTTAGGGCGCAGTTGAAAAAAAGAGTTGATTTGAGTAAATTTAATGAAAATGAATAAATATATGTTATTCTTATGCATAGACAGATTTTTTGGAATAATAAGTGGATGCAACAACCTATAAAGAATTTTTGCAGATTGCAGGTGCAAGACTATGATCCTAGGGGAAGTGCGCAGTACAGAAAAGATTGGGGAACATTTAAGAGAAAAAGAGGATTGAATTTTTGTTATAATTGCAGAAGGCCGAGACATACTGCTAAGGAATTCCCTAGGCTATGCCCTATTTTTATTTATTGTAAGGTTGTTGGTCATGAGGTTCAAGATTGTCCGAGGATGATTGCTATAGTTGAAGGGAGGGACATAAGACAAGAAAATTATGAAAAGAGTCAAGAGACTAAGGGTATGTTAGAAAGTCATAAAGAGAAAAGGTCAGAGGAAGCTTAGAGTATGTTATCATAGTTGGAAGAAATGATGGATGTTTATAAACATGTAAGTTTACCAGAAATCTTGAAAGAAAAACAATGGATAAGTGCAAGAATAAAAGACTTTGACACAGACCGTATAGTCTTGGATGAAGAAATGCAAGTGAATATTATGACAGTAGAAACTTGGAAAATTTTGGTAAAGCCTACTGTGATACCTTCTTTGGGAAGGATAGGCTTGTTTAAGGGAAAGATGATAACTTTATGTGGAAGAGTAACTACTGTACCTATTATTGTTCATGGAACATCGACTGGAGAAAAATTTGAAGTTATTAGGTTTGTTGAGGATAGCACCCCTTTCCCACTTTTGTTAGGTAAGACTTGGATTGAGAAGGATCAGATTAGAAGGAAAGAAGAGGAAGAAACTACATAAAATAAAAAGAAATAATTAAGGGATTTCATAGCTAGGAAAATAGACTGACTAATAGAAGAACAAGAGGATAAGTCAAAGCAACTGAGAAAAAAAAAACGCAGGAGGGACAGAAAGAAAAAGAATTATCTATCAAGGTTGAAAGAATGGAAGAAATCTTGAAGGACCTATCTATCCAAGAGAAAAGTGTTCCCACTTAGGAAGTATTGAGAAAAGGGATATTAACTTTAGAACCTTTGAGGGTATCTCAGCAGTACGAAGCCAATATGCTAGGGGAAGATAAGAATAAGAATGGAAAGAGGATTCTAGAATTAGTTAAAGAGAATCAGATAATAGGAAAGAAGGAAAGGAATCTCAATAAAAACAAGGCTAAGTTGGAAAAGATATAAGAAATTATGGAAACTATATGGAAGACTTCGCAGACTGGAACCTCACAGGAGGCAGGTTCGCAGGATTTGAACCTCGCTGGAACAGTAGGTCCATGTAGATTTGGAATTCTCCCTAGGGAAGTTGTATAACCATTGGAGGCACCCCAACCATTAGAATGACACTCCATAATGGTTAGGAAACACATTTATGGGTTAATGGACTGCTTTTGGACATTGAGACTGCACCATAACGACTAGATTTACATTAATGGAAGCGTTTAACTCTAGTTCTTGTCTGTTGGAAGAACCATCACGACCACCCCGCTTATTAAACTCGTCAATGGTGACGTTGGGACCACTTTTTGCTACCCGTGATTGAATGAGCTAAGACGAGAACTGTCCAAGTGTTAAGCCGTGCTTCTTGTCATTATATGAAACTATACCCCGCTTGTTTGCTTGTCTACCCCACCTGTCTGTTAAAAGCTAGAATGTCGAGTGGACCCAATGATTTGGAGAAGTATGTTGAGGAATTTATTAGGAATCTCATGGATGATAGAACTATATCTAAAGGTATTCAAGCATCATCGACTAGGGGGATGCAATATTCCCATTCGACCGGACGTCGTTCCACCTGCATCAACCCCTTAACTAAACATAGTAGTAAGCACCTTGGTGATTTGGCTAACGCGAAGAAGATCCTGTCGATCCTGCCTAAATATATTTTTCCTCTAGCCGACGTTGTTAACCACAATGGTATCCCTCATGATTTTGAGTACTCTGTGTTCACTGCATAAATTCTGAAAGGAATTCACATAGTCGAGAGTCAGTTAGGACAGATCTTGTTGTTGAAGCACAACGACTTCAACTTAGGAGACCGGAAGAACTACGCCACACTAGATCCTCACTGTTACTTAATGAAGACAACCAAAAAGAAACCTTGCCTCGTTTCACAACCATGGATTATGGGGTTGGCACAGTAAACCATATCGAACGTGATGAAGATTCTTTGTTTTGGCCACCACCAGGAGCTTAACACTTGTGTTAAACTCCTTCTGTCATGCTATCATGGAGGATACCTATGGCTCAACAAGAGAATTATTGTAGACCCAATGTTGATCCATCGGATCATAGGTTTAAGTTTTAATGGTCCTCACCCACAATAGTTCTATCCAGGGAAGACCTCAGACTCTTCATTAGCACAATACATCAAATAAGCCTATGGAGAGGTAGAAAAGGGGAAGCGAGGTTACAAGGTAGCCTCCATATAGGATGGCGTAGTGTGCATTTCTTGTCAACTCTTAGCTGGAAATATAGTGAGGAAGAACCTCCCTACAAAGGCCACTGGGTTCATGGTGGAACTCACAGGAAAGTGTGTGGAGGGCATGCAGATGAACTGGGTGAACTACCTCATCATCGAGCTAGAAAAGGATTGTTGCGAAGCCCAGAATTTGGGATATGAGTTTCACTACAGTTGATTGATCATCCTGATCACATTTGTGGCTTCGCAGATGCCTAAAAGAGCTAACTTCCCAGATATTTAACCTACGGAGCCCCTAGCCACTCAGTTTTCCACCCTGTGGTATACTAATGACATGATGAAGTAGTGGCAGTCTAATGCTATGTTTCACAGATATGATCAATAGTTGAAGTTTTCCATTGAATCATTCTCGCGTATGACACCACGTACGTTGCATTAGTACCGGACCATAGATAAGTTTCGCAATGATCCCCACTTCATCTACATCACCACCCGAAGAGATGAACACCATGAAGAATTGTAGTCATACTATAATCTCAAGGATGAAGATATGGAAAAAATTACAAAGGAATGGCCAAAAGAACTTCTTGTACCTGTTGTCGATGCAGATTTTTCTGACACTGACACTATAGGAATCTCGATAGTTACATGAGTTGAACATGTCAGACAATCCAGTGGGAGGAAGAAGTAGAAAAAGAAGGTTGAAGTCCATGACATAGAGAGTGACGAAGACGACAAAACTTCTGGAGATAACGGGTCTGGCTCACCAGGAGGAGGAGAAGACAAAGCAAAAGGATAGGGAGGAGGATATGAAGGAGAAGAAGAGAAAGGGGGAGGAAATGCTACACCACCTGAAGATCCCCCTATTGGGACAGTGACACCACAAAAGAGGAAAGTTTCTCCAAAGAAACCTTCAACAAGGAAGAAAACGTGCGCCAATAAGCCACAGTTGGAAGCCACTCTCATTGACGACAACATTAGTATGGTATACAGAGCTATGGAGGATTCCTCTAAAGACATGTTGTAGAGATACGAAGAGAAACATGCAGATTTGTATGAAAATATTGAGAGGGAGTTGAAGAAAGTGCAACAGGATTTGTTTTTGTTCTGCGCAGTGCCTACTGCACCATCTATGCCTTCCTCATCACATAATGCATACTTGGAGGATGAACCAACTCCAGAGGGTGAAATAGGGATTTGGATCACCCTCCCCCAGTATAGGATCAAGTTTCCCAACCTCGCAGCACTGCAAGATAGCCCCAACTTGGATGTTGAGGTTAACCTTAAAGGAGTACCTCTAGGACAGGTCGAAGTATTGGAGGCAGGTTTGAAGACATATAGAAGGGAAAAAAGAGAAATGACCACTGAAAGAGCAACCCAACTAAGAAGTCTTGCTGGTGAAATAGAAGCTCAGTTCCAGAGAGCTCATGATAAAAAGGAGAAGGCTACAGAAGCCTTGAAAAAGGAGAAATATGAAGTCCTAGTAAAATTATGAGTAGATAAGGACATTGTAGTTGCCCATGAAAGTGAGAAATAAAATATTTAAGCGAAGCTTCAGGAGGAAAAGAGAGTTGGTGAAGCCCAACTACAAAAGGAAAAGGAGAAGTTGCTTGTAGAGTAGGTCGTGGTCAAAGAAGCAATAAGTAAATCATGTCACTCTGTGCCAGGATTGGTACAGGAGGAGAAGAAACCTATTGAAGCTCAAGTAGCGAAGCTCGCAGAGACCCTCCAACAGTTTCAGTCTAGGATAGCTGAACTAGAGGCCTAAACAGTTCCAAGCACCCCATAGAAGGTGCATGAACAGAGGGAGGATTCTACCAAAAACATAGTAGAAAGTAGAAAAGACCTCGCCTTGACATGTAAATAGTTGAGTGATAGGAGCACCAATATATATGAATGCCTCGCTGAGGATACAAAGTTAAAGAATCTATAGGTTTAGTTATAGGAGGTGCAACAACAAGAATTTTCATTGAATTCGTAGATGAAGTTACTCACAACAATAGAAAGGATGAAGAGATCCTAGGAGTAGCGCATAGTACAACAGTAGATCACTACCCTCGAGGGTAAGGTGATGGAATTAACACATAAGTTACAACCTGTGTAGGACGAAGCTTGCAAGGTGTTTGAGGAAATCAATGGTCAGGGTTCACAATTAGATCAAGTAGTTGCAGCAGTAGAACAACTCCTGGAAGGGCCTGTTACAAAGAAAATAGTCCAGGAGCTCGCTGAGAAGGAGGCTCAGGCGAGGCAACAAGTCGAGGAATATTGAATTAATATCGTGGCTTTTGAAGCAGCATTGTCAAGACCTAAGTGACTTGGGATGAGTCACAAGTTAGTTTTGGGGGCCTGTTGGTCCTCGACCATGTTTTGGGGAAACTTTGGTAAGTTTTGGCCCACTTTTGGACTTCGAATTGATGATCAAAGTAGGAGTGCCTAGGAGGAGATGATATCACTGATCTCACCTATGTTGAGGGTTACAAGGACCCAATAAGGGGTCCTCTAGGGTTTTGAAACGCATTTATAGGATGTTGTCCCATGGGTTTTCCCCATGTTTAGGCCTTATTGTAAGATTTTGTAAAGTATAAATAAAGAGGAATGTACTATAGAAAAAGTAGTTCGAGTTGCTTTGTGAGAAGGAATGCATGTGGTCGAGGCTTTGTGCTCGACTGTGATTTTGTAGCATGCATAGCCCCAGAGGAAATTGTAACATACAAAGCCCTCTTCTAGGAATATCGAGATGTGTTTGCCTAGTGATACACCGGAATTACAAGGTTAGACCCAACCATTGTTAAACATCACATTAATGCTTGGCCTGATGTTTCCCCCATTCGCCAAAAGAAATTCCCCCTCCACCCCTCCAAAGCCATGGCGATCAAAGCTGAGATCAACAAACTACATACAAATGGCTTGATATACCCCATTGAATACACGTCCTGGGTTTCCAATCCATTCCCCATCAATAAAAGCCATGGAATCATTCGATTTTTCATAGACTTCCGTGACCTCAACCAAGCTTGTCCCAAATACAACTTTCCTACCCCCTTCATTGATAAAGTCATTGATGGCTGCGCCATTCATGAAGTCCTATGCCTCATGGATGGATTATCTATCTACAACCAAATCCAAATACACAATGAAAATCAATACAAAACCGCATTCAAAACCCCATGGGTCACTTTTTCCTATCGTGTCATGCCCTTCAGACTCTAAAATGTCAGGGCCACTTTCCAATGCGCAATGACATACTCCTTGCACGATCTTGCTCGCATCATCCTGTCCTACCTAGGCAACCTCATCACTCAATCCAAGAAAAAATTCCAACGCATAGAGGATCTACGAATCATATTTTAACATTGTTGAAGGTGCAGCATACAACTCAACCTGCTTAAATGTGTCTTCTGTGTCATTGTAGGCCATCTATTGGGCTTCATAGTATCCTAGCAAAGAATCATCGTGTTGACGGGCATATGCGAACACACTATCAACGGGAAGGGAAGATCTAGTCCGGGGTTGTCTAAGTGACCCAATCTGTTTGAAACAACCTACCCTGACGTGTTTTACGGCTCTGTTAGTCAGTGAAAACACTAAGGTAAAATAAGAAAGAAAAATGACTATCTATCTATACAAAACCACTATGTAAATTTGCTACTATATCTATCTTTAATATATAAATACCACACAGTCTTATTTATATAAAATACAATATTTATGTACATATACAAGGTTTGTGTAAAGCCTTGTGTAGCTGAAAATTGTACTACTCAAACATAGTTTAAGTAACCCACAAGGATAAGAAAAACTAATCTAAAACTAATTAATCACACTAACAACCAAAGGAATGAATATGATTTATGATGATATAAATAAAGTGACCAAAGCATTTTAATTTTAAGTTTTTAATCATTATTCATTCAAAAATAAATTAACTAATAAAATATAACTAACCTATTGTTGATCAACAACAAAAAAAAATTGTTATTTTTGTCTTCCTGTGTAAGATATGCTCGAGTAACTTGTTTTGCAAGCAGAAATCTATGGCAAGCACTTTACATAATAGAAAAAAGAAAATTATGATATTACCTGAAGAAATTCAAGCAATTTAAACAATTCATAGGTGACTTGTAAGGAACATAAATACAATTTGAAGTATGATCCATTATGACATTATATGATTCAATATGTAGAGATGGTAACAACTCCAATCATATGCAATTGATATAACAAATTCAAACGTTCGAAATAACTCAGAACATAGAGATATATGTCTTATGTTTAATATATCCTATGGACCATAATAACCAGAAAGAATGAACTATGTCATGGCCAAAAAAAATAAAGACAACAAACCATATACAAATGAATAGATATAAGCTAATTGAAACAATATATGTTTTAAGCTTCAAAAACTATGAAAGGTAACACGACTAATAGAATAATCATATTAAACAATTTATTGTCCAGATGAAAGCCACCAAGCAAACTGCCTTTTCATATCTTTCCTTCCAATTAAAATCTTAGTCGATCCTACAGGGTTCCAATCCTTTTGCTTTCCAAATAAAAAATGAATATTTAAAGGGACGCTTGGTTGTTTCTTGTATCCATAGGATAAAGATCGATATCTTACAAAATCTGGAGCTTATAACCTCCAATCTAAACTATAAAAAATAACAAAATTATAACAACTTTAACAAGTTTGTTACAAATGATCATTCATGATCAACAACTGCTTGAGAAAGAACCTATCACTTTTCAAAAAGAAATATCATCCTAGATTTCTTATATCATATTCATCGCGTATGTCAGCCATCCGAGTGTGGTAAAGACCTGGAAAAAGACAAAACAAAATAACTTCAAAATCTATTTAACTAATTTAAGACTGGCTACAAAATATTTGATTCTGTATCTAGTCTATCACAAACCAATCATGCCATTTAAAATGTATTCAATCATAATAGAAAATGAAATTTAATTACCCATAATTAAGCATTCGAAAGTGATGGATGGTTTACTTTAGATCCTATGATGAAATTAACATTAGTTGAATATTTTATAATCACGTCTCCAAATTGCTTTGGTGTTTTAACTGTGCGAGCTATGGACTTCTGTGATTTCAGTTTTAATCTATTGTTTTCTTCTTCTAATTCTATGTTTTGTCTTGTGACCTGATTTAATGACATTTGTAGATAAGGCACATCAGAGTAATACTTTTGTACCCAAGCCAGACAGTCATGACAATGATCAGGTTCTAAGCCTGGAATTTGATAATGCTGTTCCTTTTTTGAAAAACCTTCCTTGGATTTTAAATCAGCCTGTATGCTAGAGAATCCTTTACAATATTGAAGGAAAGGGGGTAAGTTTGAGGCGAAATCATACTGAATATGATGTTCTTCAGATGAGTCTTGGTATATCATAATAGTTGTAATAATATCATATTTCTATTTATTTCTATTACGAATTAACCTGGATATGACTCAACCAACCCTTCTATTCTTGAAATCCACTTTACCATTAAATTGTGATGGCTTACCCTTTGCATTTAATTGTTTTTATCTGACAGGACTCATGGGCTATGGATGGATTTCAATCATAAATCGATCCTTTAGATCATAAACAACAACTTCTAGTGATTTATTAGGGAGAAACTTCTTCTTTTTAACCATTGTATATGTTACAGGTAAGGAGACATCTTGGAAATTAGATAATGAAACATGGATTTCACCAATTTGAATTTCGATTTGTAATTCTTGTGATGTAGATTGTAGAGGTAAAATCCCTTCACCATTTTTTTCAATTCCCACTACAGGTTCACCACTCAAGGATAAAAACGTATTTCTAATAAGAAAACTTCCCCAATTATCTCCAACACTAACCAAATGATATTCAACCAGAGTTCATATCAAACTGTAATGGAACAAGCTAGCTTGAGGATTTCTAATCGGACATTGATAGAACCTGGCCATTTTCTAGAGGCTTCAGAGAAAATAGAAAGGTAAATTTAGATGAAAACTAAGGAAAACAATGAGAAAAAGTATGTGAAAGTAGAAAATCAAACCAAAATGACCTTCACAGGTTATAAATTGCTTGATGATCAATAGGAGGCCATACCATTTAGACTGGAATAAATCTAGGGTTAATCCTTTGACATGATACTTCATTTTTTTAGACACTAGAAATGACTACCAAGGGATATTTTCTACCCTAATATTTTTAAACCATTTATTTCTAGAAGCCGAGAGACCAGTGGCTCTGGCAATAAAACCCTCATCAACTTGAAACTACAAATCACCGACCTTAAATCTCATGCCATCAAACGTTTGGACAAAATCTTTGGCCACATCTAAGTTAAAACCCCTAAATGATTGAATGAAAGGTAGCCATCCAACCTAGGTAAGTCTCTTAGTGACACCGTCATGACTTAACATGGTTTGGGAACCATTAGGTTCAATCCTAACAACATGAGCCATAAGAGAGGCGAATCAGAAAATAATGAAATGAGTTTTGTGGGGACGATCGAAATGAAAGTTGAGCATGGCAAAGAGATAATCTTCGAAGTGAGACAGGTAAACATACCTGATGTAAGGAAAAATTTTCATAAAATGAAATTCCATGGTTTTCATTCCCAACTTGGAATATTGATTTCCTCTAACCAAGCAAAGGAAAGGTGTGGTTTGGACAACAAAACTCATGTATCCATTTTTTTTCACCACGAAACCCTGGTCTGCAACCCGAGAATTTTCCCCTGATGAGATCATAATGAACGAAATATCCAAAAAATTCAGTGAGGAGTAAGGACCATCATAAATGAACATGGTACAACATAGTTTTTGGGGGGTAATGGTGAGGTGTTCGCCCAAGAGCTTAGATTTCACCAAAGATTTTCAAATTGCAACAGTTAGCCTAATTTCAGATATAGGTCGATATGTCAAAACAAAAATTCATATGTAGCCATTTCACTTACCTAGGAAATAATCAATCTTTTGTTTAAATGTAATGATAATAATTAGATCATTTCTCATAGGTTACAACTAGAAGTAACAATTTTTTCTTTTTAAATTATGCATGGGATAATCACATATAAATTTCTTTCTTAGTTGGTGTAGATGAAATATAACTAAATTCATGCTTCTCAGTCATGAATTTAGAGAAGGGTAAAAAACATCAAGTCTTGCATGAAAAATCAAACGCCCAAAATAAAAATAAAACAAACCTATACACTATGAGCTATCAATTTGATGAATCCTCTTTCCTGGAAGTGGAGCACAAGATGTAAAAATTGTTTCGAATATAAACATAAATCAAGAGACTATTTGGGCTTCCAACACATCGTAGACCCCCTTAAAGTTTAGGAAATCAATGAGATCCCCCCTCCGAGGAACTTACGGCAGTTGCAAAGCCTCCAAGGAAAAGAAAAAATATTATGGAATTTTGTCCCTGACGATGCCATTCCCGCCCACAAATTCCTATGATTACTTTGTCATGACATCCTGTTCCATTGGGACCATCATGCCCAAGATGCCTTAGATTCACTCAAGGAGGCACTTGTTGATTAAGGTTGGTTTTCATTGATGTCAACCCTTGAAGAAATCCCCGTGGCACAAGGTTTGGGTAATGGACCCAATATTGTTTGATGTAAAGATGACTCATTATTGTCTTGTCATGGTTGATAAGAAGCAAAAATGGATGAACTCCAAAGTGGTCCCCTTATGGTGAAATCCCTCACGGGAAGACGCTTTGTGGAGTGAGAGAACCCATTCTTATTTGAGGAATAATGAGATGAAAGACAATGAATTTGTGAGTGAAAATATCCTATATGGATATTTCTTGTCATGCCATTTCCAGTGGTATGTGGAACGTCACATAACTCCTCACGGTTAGATATTTATGACCATATGAAGTTGGAGAACCCTCATGAGTCTTATAGAATCCCCCAAGAATCAAAGTTCTTTGAAAAAAGAAATTATTTTAAAAGAAGAATCCCTAAAATAAGGAAAGTGTAAGGCTACATGAAGATATAAATAAGAGACAAATCTCACTCATAAAGACACACTTGTACATATTGTATATCTATTTTCTTGTGTAAATCTTCTTGTAAATACTTGTGGATACATATTAAGTGGCAAACATCTGAGGTAGCACAAAGGGTTGAGAGAGAAATTCTTGGATTCATAGAAAACCCTATTTTCTGAGGCATACGTGGGTTGTTTGTGTATAGGTTGCGTACGTACACGGGATGGCTACATATAGGGTGAGTACGTACATAGGCTGACTGTGTATAGGGTGAGTACATGTTGATAAAGGCATGAAAATTTAGAAGATGAAGGTTCAGAGGTTCTATATCATGAGATCAAGCTCCCAGGAAGGTCTAGAGTGCTCAGATACATCAGATCCATCCATTGGTTCAAAAGGTATGTCTTATTTCTATGAATAGTTGGATTTTGATGTATGCATGAGGAATTGCAATGGAGATTTGAGGATTCTCCCTAGAGAGACTAGTGGCTACATGGTATATTTTGTATAAGTCAGATCTATAGAAATATAGTGTTGGTATATTTATCATTGATACTTCTTGTTGAGGCACATCTTGTATTTCTTGGCATATGGCTAAGAGTTTTTATGGTACATGGTTGATATCTTGTATTTATTGATGTATTGAGAAGTTGAATATTAGAAAGGGGTTGATGACTAAGATCATGTGAGGGATATTATACTTGTTCATGATTACACATACCTATATGGCGCATGACTAGAGAGAGACATAATTTCCTTGAGTAGAGGTTATGTATGAGGATGCATGCATAGGGTACAGTTACAGTCTGGATACAATGATAGGTTACAGATCTATGTGAAAGAAGTTACAGAGGGTCAGAAGTTTTCAAGTGTAAAGAAACCCTAGCTTCAGAAGGCATACGCAGGCTACATAACAGATAGGGCGTGTACATACATGGGCTACATAACAGCTAGGGCACATACACACGCAGGCTGCATCACTACAGGTCACGTATTTGTTGTATTTTGTGGATACATGTTCAGTTCAGGTACATATTGATTACAGGGCAGTTGTACAGATTGGATACAGGTTAGTGGTATAGCAGTATATCTCACAGTGATAGGTTGACAATGGTTCCATCATTCTACTTCTAATTTAGGGTGATAGGACGAGGCAAGGACAAGTGGTTGTAGCCACCTTCCCGTTGTAGCTGGAGAACATAGGGGGTTATACCTTCCCTATGGGGTTATCCTGAGAAACTAAGGGGTTGGAGCCTCCTTCCAGTTGCAGCTGAAAAACAAAGGAAGTTGGTGCTTCCAATGAATGTAATTCTTCAAGACATATAAGAAAAATAATTCTGTGGTTTTCTCCCGATTTGGGTTTCCACGTAAAACACTGGAGTACTATGTATGTGTGTGATTGTTCATTTCTTATTTCTCATTATTGTATAATAATACTACATTTATATAACACTTGGATAAATTTGGATAAAAAGGATTATAATTTCACTATTACTGATTCACCCCCCCTCTCAGTAATCCAACAATTGGTATTAGAGAAGGTTCCTTCAGAAATCAGTTTAACCACTGAAAGGTAGAACATGGAGAGTACAAAATCATATAAAAATGGAATACCATAGTTTGATGGACAAAAGTATGTTTTTTGGAGCATAAGGATGAAGACATATATACAAGCACGGGGATTTCAAGTTTGGCAATCAATTGTAGATGGATACACATCACCAGCAATTCCACCAACAAATGACAAAGCAGTAAAAATCAGTGAGAATAATTCCAAATCCACAAATTCACTTTTGAATGGTCTCAGTGATACAATATTCACCAAAGTTGCACATTGTAAATCTGCTAAAGAGATTTGGGACAAGCTTCAAAATATTTATGAAGGAGATACAAAAGTTAAAGAAACAAAGCTTCAGACTTAAAAAGGTCAGTTCGAACAACTAAAAATGAAGGAATATGAAGATATCACAGCCTACTTCTTACGAGTCGATGAAACAGTGAATGCAATCATAGGATTGGGAGAAGAAATTGAAGAATTTGTAATTGTTCAAAAGATACTAAGATCTCTTCCTATGAGATTCAACCCTAATATATCAACACTAGAACAAAGATCGGATCTAGACTCAATAAGCATGGACGAACTGCATGGAATCTTCACAGCATATGAAATGAGAACTAAACAGGAAAATCTAAATGTAAAATAAGAAACCTTCAAATCATCCAAAATATCAAAGAAAAATAAAAGGGAACAAGAAGAATATAGCAGTAGCAGTGACGTCTTGGGAGATGATGAAGAAGTAGCCAACTCTGTCGAAAGACTGAACAAGGGAACCAATGGTAGGTATAGAGGTAAGATCCCTTTAATTTGTTTTAATTGTGATGGTATTGGTCATTTTGATAACAAATGTCCTCATAAGAAAAAGAGAAATGATGAAGGTTACTCAAAAGGAAAACACACATATAAAGGAAAAAAAACTACAAAGAAAGTTTCCAAGAAAATATTATACACCAAAGAAGGCATCTCATCATCTGATGAAGATGAAGTCAGTGACAGTGAGAGAGGAAGAGTGTTGGGCTCTAAATATGTCCTAAAAACAACCTCTATGCATCAACCAAAGGTAGGTGCTGGCACAAGCGTTTTACTTGTCGCCTACGTAGGTTCTTACCTTTCGTTTTCAATACCCAGCCTCCAGAGATGCAACACCTGTAAAGGAACAACAATCGTAAAGGGAATGACAGTTGTTCTATTCAAAGGAACAACACGACTTGCAAAAGGAACAACAATTGTGACAAGGGAATGACAGTCATTATATTGGGCTGAACTAATGTTGTATTAATTGCATTGTAGTATTTTCCCAACTTATCTAATTTGTCAACCCCGGGGTCATAAAATGATGAAGCACATGTAAAGTATATGCAAGACTGAAGCGAGACTAATATAATCTAATGTTTAATATACAACTAAAAATGAATCATTAATCTAACACACGACTGAAATAGAATCATTAATCTAGTTGCGTAAATGAAATTACTCTAAGAATGGGAAATTGCGTAAACAAAATTAATCTAGAAATGGAGAACTACATGAAGGAAAAGAAGATACAACAAGTGAAGAGTTGAATGGCACAACAACACATGAGAGCTCTCGCCAATGAACCAATATTACATTCAATAATCAAATCAATCTTCATAAAAGAATAATGAAAGCATGAAAACCAAAACTATGAATCAAAGCTAAGAATCCTTTTCTCTTTCGAATCCTAATGACTACTCTGATTCTAATTACATAATCTAACTCCTCTTCTACTTAAATAATTTAATTGAATCCTCATGAAGAGAGAACACTCTCTTTTAGACATAAGAGCCTTGAAGATAAGATAACCATCTCATTATTATAGATCCCCTATTCTCTCAACCTATTTTCCATTATTACAAAATATAATCCCTTTAAATCCTCACACATATCTATCATATATCTTAGATAAGATATTCCAACCAAATCTCCATGATCTTCTCCTTGGAATGGGCTTCAATTATCTCCTCAAATATTGAAATGGTGGAGGAAGTATTTGAGAAGTCCTTTGAATTAATCCTTCACATATTCCTACACATTACAAAGCTCACACATATTTGAGATATATATGAAAACATGTTGATTTTCTAACATTTAATCACAAATTCCYTTTWAATACTAAAATGAATAAAGTGGAGAACAATAAGGTGAAACCCAAGTATATTTATGGAAATGATATCGTGAAAGGTTAATGGGGCGATGAAATGTGAAGAATGATGAAGGGAAAGGTGGATGAGAATAGGACATTTCTGAGCCCCAACACACCCCCCAACTTAACTTGTTGCATGTCCTCATGCAACCATGCATGGATTCTCTCAAGAAATTTTGGCATCTAAATGTTGGCTTTGAGTGATGATAATAAATGTTTCCATGATGGGTTTTAAATAAGTAACAGGTGACATTTTCTTATGGTTGGTTCTTGTGTGACAACCATGAATATAAATAATGTTGGTTATTGTGTTAACAACATTCATTTCGTTACTTGTTCTCTTGCTATTATGATAATAATTTGCCCATATTTTTACTAGAAGATATATGCTATCAATGTGCATAAGGAAAACATCACTGAGTATAAGAAAGACCCTTTTTTTTTTATATTTGTGAATCATGCCAATATGTATACAAATGATTGTAAAGAAAAGTGCAACATAGTATAGTTGAAAAATAAATGTTCCTAACTAGTAAATGAGATGAAAAAATGGAATGATGATGGCGGAAAAGTGGAGTGATAATGTCCCCTATGCCCCCCAACTTAACTTGTTGCATGTCCTCATGCAACGCGGCATTAGTCATAGAAGTGAAAAAGGAAAGGGAACGTAATGAGGGAATTTTCCAAATTATTCATTACTAGCAGTTTGAGGAATTACATGATTAAAGTTTAGAAAATAACATACCTCCACTTACCCAAAATGTTTATGAACTATGCAAGAGGAATATGACTGATGTGACTGCTAGAGCATGGAAGATGTCACTGCTTGCAGGATCATGTGGAAAGTGACTGTTGTTGGAGCGATGAATGTTCTCTGCTGGATCAGAGAATGTGAAGTGGAGGAAGCGAAACTATTGTTGAATGAACCATGGAAAAGAGAAAGTATGAAAGTGGAACTGTGGTAGTCTCATATGGCTGAAGTCATGCTACTGTAAATGTTGATAGAGTCATGAAAAGTGTATAGACATCTCCCACTCCTAAACCTGATGGTACAATTCTAATCATGCGAAGGAATGTGTCGATGTCGAGCATGAAAAGAAGTCATTGGATTACCGACCAATGATGAATGTTGTTAACCAATGCGAGGCAACTCACCATTGATGTCAATGAGTGCCAAGGTACCCGAGTACATCTAGCGAAGTGTGAATAAATGAGTTGAGGTCGAGCCACTTGCAAGCTTTGACGATCAAGGGACATTGATGTATTCTCATGATTGTCAGCGAGAGAATTTGCCATTAAGGCATGCAAGCCTCCAGGTACTCAAAATGGACTCTAGTCTATATTCCAGATAAGGTGTTGAGGTCGATGGGGAAAGACTTGTTGAAAGGTGGCCCTTAAGGAATCCCACATCATTCAACACGAGTTCAGATAAAAAGAGTGGTAGGACTATAAATGAAAAGATCTCAATAGTAACAGTGCTTATGGCAAGGCAATTTAGTCAGGGAAAGGAAGTTGGATAGTTTTATTAACAAGGAAAACGAAATTGGAAAAAGCTAAAGAGATGTATGCGAACCAGAAAGATAGTCATGTGTGAAGTCATGAAGGATAAGTAAATGGAAGATGGGATCAACACAGGGATGAACAAGCTGCTTTGAAGGAGAAATGTGTGGAAGGCATTCATGGCGCAAATGGTTTTATAAATGGGTTTATGTGTAACTGCAAATGCCATGATGTGTAAGACGAGAATTAACTCCTTCAAGCAGTCAATAAGACATGTTTCTTTTTGAAAAGTTTTGTGATATTTGAAAATCACTTTAGCAGCAAGATGCAATAGACCGTGCGCCTGAAAAAAACATAGTACAAATCCTGCATGACAACGTGTAATATGTTCGAAGAAAAATGGAACATGCAGAAAGAAGGACAAATGCTATAAAGTAAAAATAAAACTCATTTTTATACCTGTTTCCATGGTTGTTGTGTGCACGCTTGTTTCATCATTGATTTCTTGCATAACATAAAAGTGCAAAAACATGTTTCCATATGTTTTCAGGAAAAAACGTCCATTTGCAATGTTATTTATTTTTGTTGTTTTACTTTTTATAATTTGTTTTTATATTTTATGAATTTTTTTATTATTTTTATGTTTGACCTAATTTTTCTTATTATATACATATGATTATTATGTCTATAATAAACAAACAAACAAAAAGGAAACTCTTTATAATAAAACATTTTTTTTCTGGTATTAGAATTCTCTATAATCAAACAAACAAAAAAAATAATTTAACAAGATTTTTATAATGTTTTTTTTTTTTGGTTTGCTATAATTATTGTTTATAATGTTTTTCTAGCAGAATTGGCATTGGGATTAGCTGACATCGTCCAACAGTACCTTAGCCTTACCTTTGAAACAACGTAGTATCGCCATACCCGTGACATTGGACTAAATAGTGGTTTTAACAAAGTGAGCACTTGCCACCATGTAATAATCACTGTTTGCATTTTGGAGAAGGCCATAGCCACGATCCGAGAATTTGTATTATAAAATAACAGTCTTGAGCCCTCGCGTTATAAATAACAGTGAAAATCTCTCGCCCAGTTTTCACCTCAGAATACAAGATCTGGCATCTCCACGGTGGATTCAGACAAGTTCCGTGCCTTTTCTTTAGGATTTGCGCAAGATACAGTAGAAACAGAAGCACAGGATAAAACTGTATCAACAAATTGCACACGATCAGTTCTAACTAAGAAATCTATGGGGTCTTGGGAGTCGTTCCATATATCCATGAGATTTTTATTGCATTGTTCCAATCTGGAACAGTCATCTATGGCTGAACACATTTTTGGGATATCAACTAAAACAGGTCCCAGCCTCCCAGATGCTGCGAGTTAAATGGCCGCTCATCATTCGCGCGGAGTATTTTCAACATTCGGAAAAAAGGTGGAAAAAAAAACATATATAATGTGAGTTGAGCTGGAGCGCAAGGAAAGTCACCATTCAAATTCTCAAAGTGTCGGGCCCATTTTTTTCGAATCGCCTTTTCCCAACACGATTTTCTCTTCTCATTCTCCAATATGTCAAACGATAGCAGGGAATTGAGCGGATTAATTGTCCATGCATGCAGGGATAAAAGGAATCACCGACATGGGATTGCTTTCATGTCAATTAGGGATACACCTACTGGATTGATCTTATCGATCAGATGAAACCTATAACTAGTGAACATATAGAACGTGAGGATTGCCAAATCTCCAGATCACGCTAAATAAGAGAACATCCATGTCCATGTGAGCCAAATCTCTTCAACAAGCGCTCGTGAAGCGTCCACTGTTCCAATTTTCAGAAACCCATCAACTGTTCGATTGAGCTAGGGATTGCCCAAATCACCACACCCATAGTAGGCGAATGAATGTTGACATAAATTCTTCCATATTGAGGCATCTTGTCAGGTTCTCTGAATCGGTGCAGACAGGTCACTCATTCAAGTCATCCAAGTGGCAAAAGAAAATGGTGAGCCAACTTGTTATTTTGTATCAAAAATAATCTTTACAGTCTCATCAACAACTTTACACGCAACAACTGTTGCCTCTATATCGCCCGTATGCCCTACCATGTCACCATGAGGAAGATTCACATAAACCTGATCATAACGGCCACTCAATATGGCATCTGTCGGGATGACATCACTTGGAATTTCTACATATGTCTCCAGTTTTACGTAAAAAAAATAAAAAATAAAATCCTGACCGGTTGTCGTTTCAGAAAAATCTAACATGACCGAATGTTACAGTTTCACTATATACAAATGTCAATATCCCATTGTCGGATGTTCAACGATATCTGGTGGGGAAACAAGATAATGATATGGAATCTTTAACTTTCCATCGTATTGAAACATTCCTGCATATCGAATTTTCGATACCGGACTCGATCAAATGCGCTAAAATTATCATATTCAAATTCTTTAGAAACCATAGTTATATGATCTAATCGGAAATTAACAGTCACCACTGAATCTTCATCAAGAATAGGTACAACGGCTTCCTCATTTTCATCGACAGGAGTTGAAATAGGAGTGCATCTGATCACTTCAGGATGTGGACTTATTGTTAATTAATTGGTGCCAATATATCAGTGATATCAATCTATGGATACCAACCATCACAGAGATTTTCGGCTGTTAAAAACCACTGTAAATATCTCGTAGTTAAAAAGCATCGTTGCCACAAAAATCTCGCAACTGAATCATGACCTGGTTCCTATTCTTCGGTCAATACCCTCGAAGATGTAACAACCTAACTGAACTTCCAATGGTTGCAACTTGGCCACTGACACCTCGGTTTCTTGGGTTCCCTGGCCCCAAAACAAATCAACAACAACATCCATCCATGAATCTTACTTCTTTTGCCCAAGGTCTTTGATGAAATTGTCTCACACGTACTCTACATGTTGATCTAGTATCCAATTTGAGCACGCACCTCCGATCTACAAAATTCTAAAGAAAACTTTTAAATTTTGCATCATATTTGCCACGGATAACGAATAGTTCCACACGACATAGAATATTTCATGCCACTGTAGAAAAAAATAGATTCAAACTCAAAAAAAAGACTTTCGTCTTTTCGGGAATGATGAAATTTCCAATATGCAATAACAAAACATTGCAAAGAGCATTTTCATAGTTCTGAAGAAGTCATTAGAGAGAAACTGATTGTACTGCATATAGACATTTTGATTTTAGATCTATTATTTTAAGGTTTAGCATGCAAGACAGGAAGAAAAATTCAATCAATCCCAATTATTATTATTATTATTTTTCTTGGTCAGAGCCAAACAATACACTTTAAACCTGTAGATGTGAAGACTTAAATGACTATGTTGTTTTATTGTTGCAGATCACTGTTACAACAAAAAACAATGTCACTGTTTCAGCATGTTGTAACAACTATTTGATAGGTTAAGAAATCAGTGGGGTTGGTCGATGAGTCCTGGCTTGAACCGAATGCAACAGAACCATGGGAGAAAATGCTATCATCCCTAATCCAGAATTGTATGTGCTAGGAAATCTTTCTTTGTCTAATAGAAACAACATTGAATTTAAGTTTGGCAATAAGTATAAAGATCCACTGTTGTATTCTTGATTTGATTTTCTATTGCTTTTGCTACTTAAACCAAGGATGGATACTGTTTCATCTTGGATTTTATCAGTAGCTCTTGTCTTGACCTTTATTTATTTACATTAATATTTTTCTTTATTTTTTTTTTTATTTTTTATTTTTTTTTTATATTTTATAATGTCCTTACTGTTTTATTATTTTTCTTTGCAGACACAAGCATACACAACTTTTTATTTATTCTTCTATTATGTTTTTAAAGTAAAGATACAAAATAAAAACTATTTTACAAGCTTATTAAAAATCTATGAGCAAATGGAAGACGAAAAAATAGATTAGGCAAAAATTTCGCTGAATTGATATTCCTGAAATCAACCAATTAGTCATCCTACTTTCTGATCCTCGCAATCGCACGAAGTGCGGAGAAGAGCATACTTATTCTAGCAAAGATAAAAAAAAACACAAAAATAAAACCCTACCTACACTACACTAATTAGAAATGAGACATTAGTTACGTATAATCAAAGAGCCAATGTATCCATGCACGCAATAGTAATAAAAGTATGTTGTCTTTTAATTTCGCAATTGACAGTCAGAAATATGTATGAACGCGTGAAAGTAGTTGTTGAAATTGTGAATTAAGAAAATAAAAAGAAAAACTAAATGTATCTAACCTAGTACTCGCTTGAAACCATCTTTTGATCAGGCTTTCATAGGTGCGTTGTTCCTCGCTCAAATCATGCTGTAACTCCTCTTCGTCTTCCTCGATCTCCTTTTTAATCAATTTTTCATTGTCGGATGCATAAGAGTCTTCAGATCATGGATCTTCAATTGTTTATGGAGGAGTATTTGAATGTTTGATCCTTGTCAAGATCTCTTCTTCATGGGAAGAGGAAATCCCAACATCTTCCAGGATTTGAGTGAGTAGTTACAAGCTGACATTCATTGTTAAATCATGTTAAGAAAAAAAGGAATCTTACAGCACCTAAATCAAAATGAAAAACTTTAAAACACTCTTGCTAAAACATAAAAAAATACTCTTCACAGTTGCGGAAGTTAAAATGTTCCTGATAGTTGGTCAGGGAGAACATGAGTAGTCTCCATTCAAGTAGCTATTAAGACCCCTAGAACCAACACATGTACATCACACTTGCAAAAATTTAAACTAATCTTGCGGAAATTGAAATTTACACTAACTTGCAGAAATTGAAACTAATCTTGCAGAAATTGAAATTTAAACTACCCTACATGTCCTTACCCATATGTCACCTCAGATTTAGGAGCATGTCTAATCACACTTGCATGAAAAATAATTTTAAACTACCACACTTGCATGAATTGAAATTTACACTACCCTACATGTCCTTACCCGTATGTCACCTCGGAGTTAGGATCATGCTAATCACACTTGCAGAAATTAAAACTAATCTTGCAAAAATTAAAATTTAAACTACCCTACATGTCCTTACCCATATGTCACCTCAGAGTTAGGATAATGTCTAATCACACTTGCATGAATTGAAATGAAAAAGAAACTAATACCTTAATCCATTGTGCATCCCCGGTAACGGAGCCAAAATGTTGGGCTCTAAAGATGTCCTAAAAACAACCTCGATGCATCAACCAAAGGTAGGCGCTGGCACAAACGTTTCACTTGTCACCTAATTAGGTTCTTACCTTCCGTTTTCAATACCCAGCCTCCAGAGATGCAACACCTGTAAAGGAACAACAATCATAAAGGGAACGACAGTTTTTCTATTCAAAGGAACAACACGACTTGCAAAAGGAACAACAATTGTGACAAGGGAACGACAATCATTATACTGGGCTGAACTATTATGATAATCATTTCGTTACTTGTTCTATTGCTATTATGATAATAATTTGCCCATATTTTTACTAGAAGATATATGCTATCAATGTGCATAAGGAAAACATCACTGAGTATAAGAAAGCCCTTTTTTTTGTATATTTGTGAATCATGCCAATATGTATACCAATGATTGTAAAGCAAAGTGCAACATAGTATAGTTGGAAAATAAATGTTGGAAAAGAAATGTTCCTAACTGGTAAATGAGACGAATTTTTTTAATGATGATGGCAGAAAAGTGGAGTGATAATGTCCCCTATACCCCCCAACTTAACTTGTTTCATGTCCTCATGCAACGCGACATTAGTCATAGAAGTGAAAAAGGAAAGGGAATGACGCAGCCGTAACCTCACTGGCACGTCCGCTTCACCAGGACCTTCTTTCCTCTCAGCCCGAAGAACGCCCAAGGTTCTTCTATTTCCCGGGAAATAGAAGAACCTTGGGCATTCTTTGGGCTGAGAGGAAAGAAGGTCCTGGTGAAGCGGACGTGCCAGTGAGGGTACGGCTGCGTCAAGTGGTATCAGAGCGGGGATTATCTTTTGCTTTCTGTAGTAGAAGAGAAGAAGAGAATTCTCCATGCCGCCCAGAAGAGAAAGGCAATCACCTGATCCAGAGGACAGGGAGGTGAGAAGAAGAGGTAGGCCGATAGGAAATCCAGAAATGGAAAGGCAGATGAGAGATCTCCGAGAAAGACTCGAAGACATGGAGACAACTCAAAGATGTGGAGTTGATGCAGGGGATCTTAGTGATTCTAACGTTGAAGAGGAAGCTGGACATGAAGAAGAGGCTACAAAAGAAGATGCATCGAATGAGAGGTTGATCAAAGCCATTGCCAGGATTGGTGTGAAGGAGAAAATGGACATTCCAGTCTATGAGGGAAATCTGGATGCAGAGGAGCTGCTAGATTGGATTAGAGCCCTTGACACCTACTTCGATTATGAGGATATCGAAGAGGATAAGAAAGTCAGGCATGTTGTCACGCGCTTAAAGGGACATGCAGCATTGTGGTGGGACGAGCTACAAGCTGATAGACGCTGCAAAGGAAAGCAGAAGATCAAAAGTTGGGATCGGATGATCGTAAAGATGAAAGCGAAGTTCATCCCGAGAGATTACCAAATTACTCTGTTCAGGAGAATTTAGAATCTGAGACAGAAGCTGATGACAGTTAAGGAATATACTGAGGAATTCTATCGACTGAACATTAGAGAAGGTCATCAGGAGAGCGATGATGAGAAGGTTGCTAGATATTTGAATGGTTTGAGATATGACATTCAGGATGAATTAAGCATGCTAACCATCCGAACAGTGGAATATGCTTACCAATTGGCTCTGAAAGCTGAGGAGAAGCTGAGCCGAAAGAAAGGACAGCGAGGGCGAGGCAGAAATCAGCCCAGAGGCAAGGAAGTTTCCCAGGAGAAATTATAGAAGCCCAAGGAGGAATGGAAGAAACCTCAGGGTAAGGTTGAAAGAGGTGGAACCTCACAACAAGGACAACCATATGTTGAACAGAGAGGGCAGCATAATGAGCAGAGTGGAGGATATTTTGATGGAAATACTTTTCCTTGTACCAGAGGCAGAGGAAGAGGCCGAGGTGGAGTAATCACATGTTTTACATGTGGAAAGAATGGGCACAAGTCATATGAGTTTCCAGAGAAAAAGAAGGACATTGTAGAAGCTCACATTGTGGAAGTGCAGAGGCGTGATGTTGAGGCTGAAGACGCAGAAGGCAGAAGATCGCTTATGATGTGAAAATTTCTGTTGACACTCGAGAAAGAGGTGGAGAATTCGGTTTAGAGGACCAGACTGTTCAGAACAACTTGCAAAACCAAGGATAGGGTGTGCAAGGTCATTGTTTACAGTGGTAGCACGGATAATCTCGTAACCACAGAGATGGTAGAGAAACTGGAGCTGGAAACGACTGATCATCCCAGTCCATATAGAGTTTCGTGGCTACAGAAAGGACACCAGGTAAATGTTACGAAACAATGCTTGGTTGAATTCAAGATAGGGGGATATAATGATAAGATTTTGTGTGATGTTATTCCCATGGATGTATGTCATTTATTGCTGGGCAGACCATGGCAATATGACAGGAATGTGATTCATGATGGGAGAATGAACACATATACCCTAGAGAAGAATGGGAGAACCCATATGTTGCTTCCGATAAAGGATAAGGAGGTAAAGCCGGAAGTGAACAACACAGTACTTCTCATGAGTGGGAAGGAGCTTCTTACAGAGATTAAGAAGAAGGAAGATCCACAATTCTTTGTGGTCAGGAAGCCGAGAATTGTTCTGACTAGTACAAGAGTGGATGATTTTCCAGATGAGGTTCAGGAACTGCTGGAAGAGTTCACTGACATCATAGTGGACGAATTACCTCATTCGTTGCCACCGATGAGAAGTGTGAGTCATCACATAGACCTCATACCAGGAGATAGTTTACCGAACAAAGCTGCGTACAGGTTGACGCCGCAAGAAAATGAGGAGGTCAAGAAGCAGATCCAGGATTTGATGGAAAAAGGATTGGTTAGAGAAAGCTTGAGTCCATGTGTTGTACGGACGATACTCAGTCCCAAGAAAGATGGAGGCTGGAGAATGTGCACCGATTCAAGAGAGATAAACAAGATAACCATCAGGTATAGGTTTCCACTGCCGAGAATGGATGATCTGATGGATTGCCTGAGTGGGGCAAATTATTTTTCAAAGATCGATTTGAAGAGCGGATATCACCAGATTCACATGAGAGAAGGCGATGAGTGGAAAACAACGTTCAAGACAAACGAGGGTTTGTATGAATGGCTAGTCATTCCGTTTGTCTTGATGAATGCACCGAGTACCTTTATGAGGTTGATGACTGAAGTCCTGAGGGAATTCATCGGGAAATTTGTCATTGTTTATTTGGATGACATACTGATTTACAGTAAGTCAGTGGCTGAACACCTGAAGCATTTGGCCATTGTGATGAAGAAGCTACAGCAGGAGAAGCTGTTGATTAATATGAAGAAGTCCTCATTTATGAAGATAGAGATCATTTATTTGGGTTTTGTTATTTAGGCTAATGAGTTGAGGATGGATCCAGATAAGGTAGAAGTGATCAAGAAGTGGCCATCACCGAGAAATATTTTTGAGGTGAGAAGTTTTCATGGGCTAGCTAGTTTCTACCGGAAGTTCATCAAGAATTTCAGTGGAATTAGCGCAGTGATGATGGACACAGTGAAGAAGCGGCATAAATCTTTTCACTGGACAATTGAGGTTGAGAAGATCTTCAATCTGTTGAAGCGAAAGATCATGGAGAAACCAATGTTGGTGTTGCCAGATTTTCACAAAACATTTCAGGTGAAATGTGATGCCAGTGGGTATGCCATAGGAGCAGTCTTGAGTCAGGAAGACAGGTCGGTTACATATTTAAGTGAGAAGTTGGATGAGGCGAAGCTAAGATACTCCACGTATGATAAGGAGTTCTACGCTATCATACAGGCGTTAAAGAAGTGGAGGCATTACTTGATCCCAAAAGAATTTGTATTGTACAATGATAATCATGCATTACAGTTTGTGACTCAACAGGAGAAGTTGAATCAGAAACATGCAAAATGGGTAGAGTATATGCAGAATTTCACATTTGTGATTAAGAATATTTCAGGTACTACTAACAAAGTGGCTGATGCTTTGAGCAGGAAATGTTTGTTGTTGCAGGAGTTCCAAGTCAAAACATTGGGTTTTGAAAATCTCAGGGACATGTACGCAGGGGATGCAGATTTTGGAGAAGCGTATGAAGCATATGAGAATCCAGTTCTCAGAGACAGGAGTCCTTGGATAGATTATATGGTCCAGGAAGGATTGTTGTTCAGAGGCAATCAACTATGTATTCCAATTTTCTCCATGAGGGAGAATTTGTTGAAAGAGAAACACAATGGTGGATTGGCAGGACATTTTGGCCATGACAAAACATTCGCGAAGCTGAGCGAGTCATATTTTTGGCCAAGGATGCAAACAGATGTCAATAGGTTTGTTGACCGATGTCGGATTTGTCAGCATTCGAAAGGGAGAAAGCAGAATGCAGGTTTTTATCAGCCATTGCCCATACCAGAGAGGCCATGGGAGGCGATAAGCATGGATTTTGTATTGGTGTTGCCGAGGACGCAAAGAGGTGTTGATTCAATATTTGTGGTCGTGGAAAGGTTTTCAAAGATGGCACATTTTATTCCATGCCAAAAGACCATCGATGTGACTCACATCGCAAATCTGTTTTTCAAAGAGATCGTTAGACTTCATGGATTGCCGAAAAGTATAGTTTCGGACAGAGACACTAAGTTCATAGGGCATTTTTGGAGGACCCTATGGAATAAGCTAGGAACTAACTTGGCATTTAGTTCTGCTTATCATCCTCAGACGGATGGACAAACAGAGGTGGTGAACCGGAGTCTGGGAGATTTGTTGAGAAGCTTGGTGACAGAGCACCATAGCAGCTGGGACAATATATTGCCACAGGCAGAGTTTGCATACAATGATTCAGTGAATCAGAGTACAGGCATAAGTCCATTTCAGGTTGTATATGGAATGTAGCTGAGAGGAGTCTCTGAACTGCGAGATTCATAACAGACTGCTACTAGCAGTGCTAGTGCAGAAGAATTTGCTGAAGCGATGAAAGAACTTCACAGCCAGGTGAAGCAGCGATTGAAGGACTTGAATCAAGAATATAAGCGCAGAGAAGATCAGCATCAGAGACAAATTCAGTTTGAAGTTGGAGATCTAGTTTTGGTGCACTTGAGGAAAGAAAGGTTCCCAAGGGGAACATACAATAAATTGAAAATGAAGAAAATCGGGCCATGCAAGGTCTTGAGAAAATTCAGGGAAAATGCTTATGAGATTGAGTTGCCGGATGACATCAGAATATCTCCGATATTCAATGTCGCAGACTTATACCCATATAGAGCTGGAAAAGTAGAGACTGGAGTCGAGGAACCAGTGATCCAGTGGGTGAAACAATTTCCAGTAGAATAGAAGCCGTAGATGGAGTACATACTGGACAAGAGAGTAGGTAAGAAGACCAGGCGAAAGGAATACTTCGAGTATCTGGTCAAGTGGAAGAATCACCCAGTGGAGGATGCCAACTGGGAGACTTAAGAAGAAATACAGAAGCATGGATAGACCATGCAGGAGCTCATGGACAGGATCCCATGGAATTTTTCAAGCGAGGGAGTATGATGCAGGAGCATCGACAACTCGTCAAGCGAGCCAGCACATCAAGCAGAAGACAATTGGACAGCGCCAACACAAATTTTGAAAGCACCTTGATATTATTGTGAAAACATTAATGTGTGGATTTAATGAAGCGCACCTTGTATATTGTAATGGAACTTGAGCGGATAGCTCATGTCCTTAGGTAGATGAGGCATTTAATAGACTTAATGTAAAGTAGATAGAATTTTTAATTCTAGATTTGATAGTTTTAGAGCGCAAGAGGGAAACGGGATATAGACACCCTCATTGTACATTGTAACATAATTCTGAATTATTGAGAGCATTCAGGAAGAGAAGAGAGCAAGCAGAGAAGTGTATGAAGAACACCCATGTACAGACATTTTAATTAATAGAAATAGTTATGATTCAAATTCATGGATTGTGTTATTCTCTGTGTATTTATGACATTATGCTCATGAATGTTTGCTTTCTGTTATACACTTGCTTTTATGTGTTGTGTATGTGATTTCATGGTTGAATAGAAGTTTGAGAAGAAATGTGAATGAGTTTCAATTGTTTCTCTAATTGAGCCAAGAGATTCCTGCAAGGAGTGCAGTCGCATTGTCCGCAAGGAGTGCGTTGACAGAAGGGTTCAATTAGAGTTAGCTTTTGTTCTCATTCATCTCAGAACTGCAGATTTGGCACCGGAGCCATGCAAGGCATGTGCAGGCTAGACAAGACTCAGAGTTTCGATTCTGAGCAGAGGAATTGAAGATTGTTGTTGCAGGAGTGCACAGAGTCGAAGCTTCAACACTTAGTCAAAGTTGAAGATTTGCCGCAAGGAGTGCGTGCAAGAGTTTCTTTCTGGGAGATTTGAAGTCGTGGAAGCTCAGGAAGGATAGGCCTTTCGAGTTCGCCGAAGGATAAGTGAAGGAAATTTGCACCTTGAAAGGTTGCAAGAATCGTCACAGGTTTGTGCACAGGGCGACGAGCTCTGTGGAAGAGCACCTCGTCATTTTCGTAGATTTCATCAGAAAGGATAGATGGTCGGTATTCTCCATGGAGAATTCATGAGCTTCTGAGAGCCATTAGATCTCACAGGGGGGTAGGAGATCTGCAGTGTAAGCACGGAGAAGGTTCAATCTCAGGACAGATAGAGCGTTGATCCAAACCAGCTAGGGCCGTTGGATCCATCGCGAGATCGGCCATCGGGGTTTCGTGAGAAAGGAGTGGAATATTTAGCCACGGGAATCGCGATAGTGCGAGAGGCGAAGTCCCGACGGATTTCGTAAATAGTGTGGGCCACAACAGGTTGACGTAGTAGGTGACGCGAGATATCAGCGTTTCGGCGTCTCGGGCATCAGGAGTCGAAGTGGAAGTTATTCGACCTCGCGAGTAGCGAAGTCGCGAGGGAGCGAGATCGCGACATCGACGTTTCGGTGCATTGGGTATCGGAGGTTGAAAACCCAAGTGTTTGGGTTCGTGAGTTACGAAGACACGATAGAGAGAAGTCCTGACAGCGGAAGGAGTCAGTCAGCGTTGACTGACATCTCGGGTCTCGGAGATTTGAGAACCCAGCGATCAATAGAGAACTTGCAAAGCCACGAAGTTCCAATCCTCCGAGTGTAGAAAAGGAGGACTGCGAGGAGAGAATCTGTGGGTAGATATTTCCCGATAGGGAAATAGAATAACCTTGGGCGTTCTTCGGGCCGAGAGGAAAGAAGGTCCTGGTGAAGCGGATGTGCCAGTGAGGGTACGGTTGCGTCAGGGAATATAATGAGGGAATTTTGCAAATTATTCATTACTAGAAGTTTGAGGAATTACATGATTAAAGTTTAGAAAATAACATACCTCCACTTACCCAAAATGTTGATGAACTATGCAAGAGGAATATAACTGATGCAACTGCTAGAGCATGGAATATGTCACTACTTTCCGGATCATGTGGAAAGTGACTACTACTGGAGCGGCGACTGTTGTTTGTTGGATCAGAGAATGTGAAGTGGAGGAAGAGAAATTGTTGCTGAATGCACCATGGAAAAGAGAAAGTATGAAGGTGGAACTATGGTAGTCTCATATGGCTGAAGTCATGCTACTGTAACTGCTGATAGAGTCATCAAATGTGTATAGTCGTCTCCCGCTGCTAAACCTGATGGTACAATTCTAATCATGCGAAGGAATGTGTCAATGTTGAGCATGAAAAGAAGTCATTGGATTATCGACCAATGATGAATGTCGTTAACCAATGCGAGGCAACTCACCATTGATGTCAATGAGTGCCAAGGTACCTGAGTACATCTGGTGAAGTGAAAATAAATGAGCTGAGGTCGAGCCACTTGCAAGCTCTGACGATCAAGGGACATTGATGTATTCCCATGATTGTCAGCGAGAGAACTTTCCATTAAGGCATGCAAGCCTCCAGGTACTCAAAATGGACTCTAGTCTATATCCCAGATAAGGTGTTGAGGTCGATGGGGAAAGCCTTGTTGAAAGATGGGCCTTAAGGAATCCCACATCAGTCAACACGAGTTCGGATAAAAAGAGTGGTAGGACTATAAATGAAAAGATCTCAGTAGTAACAGTGCTTATGGAAAGGCAATTTAGTCAGGGAAAAGAAGTTGGATAGTTTTATTGACAAGGAAAACGGAACTGGAAAAAGATAAAGAGATGTATGCGACTCAGAAAGATAGACATGTGCGAAGTCATGAAGGATAAGTAAATGGAAGATGTGCTTCAACACATGGATGAACAAGCTACTTTGAAGGAGAAATGTACGGAAGGCATTCATGGCGCAAATGGTTTTATAAATGGGTTTATGTGTAACTGCAAACGCCATGATGTGTAAGACGAGAATTAACTCCTTCAAGCAGTCAATAAGACATGTTTCTTTTGGAAAATTTTTGTGATCTTTGAAAATCACTTTAGCAGCAAGATGCGATTGACTGTGCGCCTGAAAAAAGCTTAGTACAAATCCTGCATGACAACGTGTAAGATGTCCGAAGAAAAATGGAACATGCAGAAAGAAGGACAAATGCTATAAAGTAAAAATAAAACTCATTTTTATACCTGTTGTCGTGGTTGTTGTGTGAACGCTTGTTTCATCGTTGATTGCTTACGTAGCATAAAAGTGCAAGAACATGTTGTCAGGAAAAAAACGTCCATTTGCAATGTTATTTATTTTTGTTGTTTTACTCTTTATAATTTGTTTTTATCTTTTATGAATTCTTTTATTTATTTATTTTTTATTATTTTTATGTTTGGCCTAATTTTTATTATTATATACATATGATTATTATGTCTATAATAAACAAACAAACAAAAAGGAAACTCTTTATAATAAAACATTTTTTTCTGGTATTAGAATTCTCTATAATCAAACAAACAAAAAAATAATTTTAACAAGATTTTTATAATTTTTTTTTTTTTTTTGGTTTGCTATAATTATTGTTTATAATGTTTTTCTAGCAGAATTGGCACTGGGATTAACTGACGTCGTCCAACAGTACCTTAGTCTTACCTTTGAAACAACGTAGTATCGCCATACTTGTGACATTGGACTAAATAGTGGTTTTAACAAAGCGAGCACTTGCCACCATGTAATAATCATTGTTTGCATTATGGTGAAGGCCATACCCATGATCTGAGAATTTGTATTGTAAAATAACAGTCTTGAGCCCTCGCGTTCTAAATAACAGTGAAAATATCTCGCCCAGTTTTGACCTCAGAATACAAGATCTGGCAGCCCCACGGTGGATTCAGACAAGTTCCATGCCTTTTCTTCAGGATTTGAGCAAGAGACAGTAGAAACAGAAGCACAGGATAAAACCGTATCAACAACTTGCACATGATCGGTTCTAACTAAGAAATCTGTGGGGTCTTGGGATTCATTCCATATAGCCATGAGATTTTTATTGCATTGTTCCAATCTAGAACAGTCATCTACGGCTGAACACCTTTTTGGGATACCAACTAAAACAGGTCCCAGCCTCCCAGATGCTGCGAGTTAAATGGCCGCTCATCATTCGTGTGAAGTATTTTCATCATTCGGCAAAAAGGTGAAAAAAAATGTATATAATGTGAGTTCAGCTGGAGCGCAAGGAAAACCACCATTCAACTTCTCAAAGTGTTGGGCCCATTTTTTTTGAATCGCTTTCCCAACACGATTTTCTCTGCTCATTCTCCAATATGTCAAACAATAGCAGGGAATCGAGCGGATTAATTGTCCATGCTTGCAGGGGTAAAAGGAATCACCGACATGGGATTGCTTTCATGTCAATTAGGGATACACCTACCGGATTGATCTTACCGATCAGATGAAACTTGTAACCAGTGAACATATAGAACGTGAGGATTGCCAAATCTCCAAATCACACTAACTAAGAGAGCATCCACATCCATGTGATCCAAGTCTCTTCAAAAAGCACTCATGAAGCATCCACTATTCCAATTTTGAGAAACCCATCAATTGTTCGATTGAGCAAGGGATTGCCCAAATCACCACACCCACAGTAGGCAAATGAACGTTGACATAAATTCTTCCATATTGAGGCATCTTGTCAGGTGCTCTGAATTGATGCAGACTGGTCATTCATTCAAGTCATCCAAGCGGCAAAAGAAAATGGCGAGCCAACTTTTTCTTTTGTATAAAAAATAATCTTTACAGTCTCATCAACAACTTTACACACAACAATTGTTGCCTCTATATCGCCTGTATGCCCTACCATGTCACCATGAGGAAGATTCATACAAACCTGATCATAAAGGCCACTCGATATGGCATTTGTCGCGATGACATCACTTGGAATTTCTACATATGTCTCCAGTTTTGCGTAAAAAAATTAAAAAATAAAATCCTGACCGGTTGCCATTCTAGAAAAATCTAATATGACCGAATGTTACAGTTTCACTGTATGCAAATGTCCATATCCCATTGTCGGATGTTCAATGATATCTGGTGGGGAAACAAGATACTAATATGGAAGCTTTAACTTTCCATCGTATTGAAACATTCATGCATATCGAATTTTCGATACCGGACTCGATCAAATGCGCTAAAATTATCGTATTCAAATGCTTTAGAAACCATAGTTATATGATCTTCTCGGAAATTAACTGTCACCACTGAATCTTCATCAAGAATAGGTCCAACTGCTTCCTCATTTTCATCGACAGGATTTGAAATAGGAGTGCATCCGATCTCTTCAGGATCTGGACTGATTGTTAATTAATTGGTGCCAATATATCAGTGATATCAATCTGTGGATACCAACCATCGCAGATATTTTCAGCAGTTAAAAACCATTGTAAATATCTCGCAAAGATCTTTACGCAGTTAAAAACCACCGTTGCTACAAAAATCTCGCAACTGGATCATGATCTGGTTCCTATTCTTCGGTCAATCCCCTCGAAGATGTAACAACCTAACTGAACTTCCAACAGCTGCAACTTTTCCACTGACACCTTGGTTTCTTAGGTTCCCTGGCCCCAAAACAAATCAACAGCAACATCCATCCATGAATCTTCAGCTTCTTTTGCCCAAGGTCTTTGATGAAATTGTCTCACACGTACTCTACACGTTGAGATGGTATCCAATTTGAGCACGCACCTCCGATTTGCAAAATCTACCAAATTCTAAAGAAAACTTTTAAATTTTGCATCATATCTGCCACGCATAACGAATAGTGCCACACGACTTAGAAGCTTTCATGCCACTGTAGAAAAACTAGATTCAAACTAAAAAAATGACTTTCATCTTTCCGGGAATGATGAGATTTCCAATATGCAATAACAAAACATTGCAAAGAGCATTTTCATAGTTCTGAAGAAGTCATTAGAGAGAAACTGATTGTACTGCATATAAACATTTTGATTTCAGATCTATTATTTGCAGGTTTAGCATGCAGGGCAGGAAGCGCAATTCAATCAACCCCAATTATTATTATTATTATTTTTCTTGATCAGAGCCAAACAATACACTTTAAACCTATAGATGTGAAGACTTAAATGACTATGATGTTCTATTGTTGCAGATCACTGTTACAACAAAAAAAAATGTCACTATTTCAGCATGATGTAACAACGATTTGATAGGTTAAGAAATCAGTGGGGTTAGTCGATGAGTCCTGGCTTGAACCGAATGCAACAGAACCATGGGAGCAAATTCTATCATCCCTAATCCGGAATTGTATGCACTAGGCAATATTTCTTCGTCTAATAGAAAAAACATTTAACTTAAGTTTGTCAATAAGTATAAAGATCCACTGTTTTATTCTTGATATGATTTTCTATTGCTTTTGCAGGTTTCGGCATGAAAGGATGAATGCTAGCGGGGAAATTACATTTGTAAGTTTACCATTTAACTGTTGTTGCGGGTTGCGGGTTTATGAAAGAGATGGCATGACCACTACTTAAACCAAGGATTGATATTGTTTCAGCTTGGAGTTTTAGCTTGGATTTTATGCATAGCTCTTGTCTTGTATGAATTGCAGACCTTTATTTATTTACATTATTATTTTTCTTTATTTTTTTTTTCTATTTTTCTTATATTTTTTAATGTCCTTACTGTTTTATTGTTTTGCTTTGCAGACACAAGCGTGCACAACTTTTTATTTATTCTTCTATTATGTTTTTAAAGTAAAAATACAAAATAAAAACTATTTTACAAGCTTATTAAAAATCTATGAGCAAATGGAAGACGAAAAAATAGATTAGGAAAAAATTTCGCTTAATTGATATTCCTGAAATCAGCCAATTAGTCATCCTACTTTCCGATCCTCGCAATCGCACGAAGCACATAGGAGAGCATACTTGTTCTAGCAAAGATAAAAAAAAACTCGAAAATAAAACCCTACCTACACTACACTAATTAGAAATGAGACATTAGTTACGTATAATCAAAGAGCCAATGTATCCATGCACGCAATAGTAATAAAAGTATGTTGTCTTTTAATTTCGCAATTGACAGTCGGAAATATGTATGAACGTGTGAAAGTAGTTGTTGAAATTGTGAATTAAGAAAATAAAAATAAAAACTAAATGTATCTAACCTAGTACTCGCTTGAAACCATCGTTCGATCAGGCTTTCATAGGTGTGTTGTTCCTCACTCAGATCATGTTGTAACTCCTCTTCGTCTTCCTCGATCTCCTTTTTAATCAATTTTTCATCATCGGATGCATAAGAGTCTTCAGATGTTGGATCTTCAATTGTTTATGGAGGAGTATTTGAATGTTTGATCCTTTTCAAGATCTCTTCTTCATGGGAAGAGGAAATCCAGAAGTCTGCCAGGATCTGAGTGAGCAGTTCCAAGATGACATTCATTGTTAAATCATGTTAAGAAAAAAATGATTATTACAGCACCCAAATCAAAATGAAAAACTTTAAAAACACTCTTGCTAAAACATAAAAAAAATACTCTTCACAGTTGCGGAAGTGAAAACGTTCCTGATAGTTGGTCAGGGAGAACATGAGCAGTCTCCATTCAAGTAGTTGTTAAGACCCCTAGAACCAACACATGTAGATCACACTTGCAAAAATTTTAACTAATCTTGCAGAAATTGAAATTTACACTAACTTGCAAAAATTGAAACTAATCTTGCATAAATTGAAATTTAAACTACCCTACATGTCCTTACCCATATGTCACCTCAGATTTAGGAGCATGTCTAATCACACTTGCATGAAAAAGAAATTTAAACTACCACACTTGCATGAATTGAAATTTACATTGTCCTACATGTCCTTACCCGTATGTCACCTCATAGTTAGGTTCATGTCTAATCACACTTGCATGAATTGAAATTTACACTACCCTACATGTCCTTACCCATATGTCACCTCGGAGTTAGGATAATGTCTAATCACACTTGCAGAAATTAAAACTAATCTTGCAAAAATTGAAATTTAAACTACCCTACATGTCCTTACCCATATGCCACCTCAGAGTTAGGATCATGTCTAATCACACTATCATGAATTGAAATGAAAAAGAAACTAATACCTCAATCCATTGTTCTTCCTCGGCAACAGAGCCAAAATGTTGGGCTCTAAAGATGTCCTAAAAATAACCTCTATGCATCAACCAAAGGTAGGCGCTAGCACAAGTGTTTTACTTGTCGCCTACGTAGGTTCTTACCTTCCGTTTTCAATACCCAGCCTCCAGAGATGCAACACCTGTAAAGGAACAACAATCGTAAAGGGAATGACAGTTGTTCTATTCAAAGGAACAACACAACTTGCAAAAGGAACAACAATTGTGACAAGGGAACGACAGTCGTTATATTGGGCCGAACTAATGTTATATTAATTGCATTGTAGTATTTTCCCAACTTATCTAATTTGTCAACCCGGGGGTCGTAAACTGACGAAGCACAAATAAAGTATATGTACAATTGAAGCGAGACTAATCTAATCTAATGTTTAAGATACAACTGAAATTGAATCATTAATCTAACACACGATTGAAATAGAATCATCAATCTAGTTGTGTAAATGAAATTACTCTAAGAATGGGAAATTGCGTAAAGGAAATTAATCTAGAAATGGAGAACTACATGAAGGAAAAGCAAATACAACAAGTGAAGAGTTGAATGGCACAACAACACATGAGAGCTCTCACCAATGAACCAATCTTACATTCAATAATCAAATCAATCTTCATAAAAGAATAATGAAAGCATGAAAACCAAAACCAAGAATCAAAGCTAAGAATCCTTTTCTATTTCGAATCCTAATGACTACTCTGATTCTAATTACATAATCTAACTCCTCTTCTACTTGAATAATCTAATTGAATCCTCATGAAGAGAGATCACTCTCTTTTATACATGAGAGCCTTGAAGATAAGATAACCATCTCATTATTACAGATCCACTATTCTCTCAACCTTTTTTCCATTATTACAAAATATAATCCCTTTAAATCCTCACACATATCTCTCATATATATTAGATAAGATATTCCAACCAAATATCCATGATCTTCTCCTTGGAATGGGCTTGAATTATCTCCTCAAATATTGAAATGGTGGAGGAAGTATTTGAGAAGTCCTTTGAATTAATCCTTCACATATTCCTACACATTACAAAGCTCACACATATTTGAGATATATATGAAAACATGTTGATTTTCTAACATTTAATCACAAATTCATTTTAAATACTAAAATGAATAAAGTGGAGAACAATAAGGTGAAACCCAAGTATATTTATGGAAATGATATCGTGAAAGGTTAATGGGGAGAAGAAATGTGAAGAATGATGAATTGAAAGGTGGATGAGAATAGGACATTTCTGAGCCCCAACATACCCCCCAACTTAACTTGTTGCATGTCCTCATGCAACCATACATGGATTCTCTCAAGAAATTTTGGCATCTAAATGTTGGCTTTGAGTGATGATAATAAATGTTTCCACGATGGGTTTTATATAAGTAACAACTGACATTTTCTTATGGTTGGTTCTTGTGTGACAACCATGAATATAAAGAATGTTGGTTCTTGTGTTAACAACATTCATTTCGTTACTTGTTCTCTTGTTGTTATCATAATAATTTGCCCGTATTTTTACTAGAAGATATATGCTATCAATGTGCATAAGGAAAATATCACTGAGTATAAGAAAGCCCTTTTTTGTTTTGTATATTTGTGAATCATGCCAATATGTATACCAATGATTGTAAAGCAAAGTGAAACATAGTATAGTTGGAAAAGAAATGTTCCTAACTGGTAAATGAGATGAAAAAATGGAATGATGATGGTGGAAAAGTGGAGTGATAATGTCCCCTATATCCCCCAACTTAACTTGTTGCATGTCCTCATGCAACGCGACATTAGTCATAGAAGTGAAAAAGGAAAGGGAATGTAATGAGGGAATTTTCCAAATTATTCATTACTAGCAGTTTGAGGAATTACATGATTAAAGTTTAGAAAATAACATACCTCCACTTACCCAAAATGTTGATGAACTATGCAAGAGGAATATGACTGATGCGACTGCTAGAGCATGGAATATGTCACTACTTGCAGGATCATGTGGAAAGTGACTGTTGCTGGAGTGGCGACTGTTGTCTACTGGATCAGAGAATGTGAAGTGGAGGAAGCGAAACTGTTGCTGAATGCACCATGGAAAAGAGAAAGTATGAAAGTGGAATTGTGGTAGTCTCATATGGCTGAAGTCATGCTATTGTAACTGTTGGTAGAGTCATGAAATGTGTATAGTCGTCTCCCGCTGCTAAACTTGATGGTACAATTCTAATCATGCGAAGTAATGTGTCGATGTCGAGCATGAAAAGAAGTCATTGGATTACTGACCAATGATGAATGTCGTTAACCAATGTGAGGAAACTCACCATTGATGTCAATGATTGCCAAGGTACCCGATTACATCTGGCGATTACAAATAAATGAGATGAGGTCGAGCCACTTGCAAGATTTGACGATCAAGGGACATTGATGTATTCCCATGATTGTCAGGGAGAGAACTTGCCATTAAGGCATGCAAGCCTCCAGGTACTCAAAATGGACTCTAGTCTATATTTCAGATAAGGTGTTGAGGTCGATGGGGCAAGACTTGTTGAAAGGTGGGCCTTAAGGAATCCCACATCAGTCAACACGAGTTCGGATAAAAAGAGTGGTAGGACTATAAATGAAAAGATCTCAGTAGTAACAGTGCTTATTGCAAGGAAATTTAGTCAGGGAAAGGAAGTTGGATAGTTTTATTGACAAGGAAAACAGAACTAGAAAAAGCTAAAGAGATGTATGCGACTCAGAAAAATAGACATGTGCAAAGTCATGAAGGATAAGTAAATGGAATATGGGCTTCAACACAGGGATGAACAAGCTGCTTTGAAGGAAAAATGTGCAGAAGGCATTCATGGCACAAATGGTTTTATAAATGTGTTTATGTGTAACTCCAAACGCCATGATGTGTAAGACAAGAATTAACTCCTTCAAGCAATCAATAAGACATGTTTCTTTTTGAAAAGTTTTGTGATCTTTGAAAATCACTTTAGCAGCAAAATGCGATTGAATGCGCGCCTGAAAAAAACTTAGTACAAATCCTGCATGACAACGTGTAAGATGTTTGAAGAAAAATGGAACATGCAAAAAGAAGGACAAGTGCTATAAAGTAAAAATAAAACTCATTTTTATACCTGTTGTCGTGGTTGTTGTGTGCGCGCTTGTTTCATCGTTGATTTTTTACGTAGCGTAAAAGTGCAAAAACATGTTTCCATATGTTTTCAGGAAAAAACGTCCATTTGCAATGTTATTTATTTTTGTTTGTTTACTTTTTATAATTTGTTTTTATCTTTTATGAATTCTTTTATTTTATTTTATTTTTTATTATTTTTATGTTTGACCTAATTTTTATTATTGTATACATGTGATTATTAAGTATAATAAACAAGCAAAAAAAAGGAAACTCTTTATAATAAAACATTTTTTTTTCTGGTATTAGAATTCTCTATAATCAAACAAACAAAAAATTATTGTTAACAAGATTTTTATAATGTTTTTTTTTTTTTGGTTTGCTATAATTATTGTTTATAATGTTTTTCTAGCAGAATTGGCATTGGCATTAGCTGACATCGTCCAACAGTACCTTAGCCTTACCTTTGAAACAACGTAGTATCTCCATACCCGTGACATTGGACTAAATAGTGGTTTTAACAAAGTGAGCACTTGCCACCATGTAATAATCATTGTTTGCATTCTGGTGAAGGCCATAGCCACCATCCGAGAATTTGTATTGTAAAATAACAGTCTTGAGCCCTCACGTTATTAATAACAGTGAAAATCTCTCGCCTAGTTTTCACCTCAGAATACAAGATCTGGCAGCTCCACGGTGGATTCAGACAAGTTCCATGCCTTTTCTTCAGGATTTGAGCAAGAGACAGTAGAAACAGAAGCACAGGATAAAACCGTATCAACAACTTGCACACGATCGGTTCTAACTAAGAAATTTGTGGGGTCTTGGGAGTCGTTCCATATAGCCATGAGATTTTTATTGCATTGTTCCAATCTGGAATAGTCATCTACGACTGAACACCTTTTTGGGATATCAACTAAAACAGGTTCCATCTTCTCAGATGTTGCGAGTTAAATGGTTGCTCATCATTCGCACAAAGTATTTTCATCATTAAGCAAAAAGGTGGAAAAAAAACCGTATATAATGTGAGTTGAGCTGGAGCACAAGGAAAGCCTCCATTCAACTTCTCAAAGTGTCGGGCCCATTTTTTTCGAATCGCCTTTTCCCAGCACAATTTTCTCTGCTCATTCTCCAATATGTTAAACGATAGCAGGGAATCGAGCGGATTAATTGTCCATGCTTGCAGGGGTAAAAGAAATCACCGACATGGGATTGCTTTCATGTCAATTAGGGATACACCTACCGGATTGATCTTACTGATCAGATGAAACCTGTAACCAGTGAACACATAGAACGTGAGGATTGCCAAATCTCCAAATCACGCTAACTAAGAGAGCATCCACATCCATGCGAGCCAAGTCTCTTCAAAAATCACTCATGAAGCATCCACTGTTCCAATTTTGAGAAACCCATCAATTGTTCGATTGAGCAAGGGATTGCCCAAATCACCACACGCACAGTAGGCAAATGAACGTTGACAGAAATTATTCCATATTGAGGCATCTTGTTAGGTGCTCTGAATTGGTGCATACAAGTCACTGGTTCAATTCATCCAAGCGACAAAAGAAAACAGCGAGCGAACTTGTTCTTTTGTATCAAAAATAATCTTTACAGTCTCATCAATAGCTTTACACGCACCATTTGTTGCCTCTATATCACCCGCATTCCCTACCATTTCACCATGAGGAAGATTCACACAAACCTAATCATAACGACAACTCGATATGGAATCTGTCGCGATGACATCACTTGGAATTTCTACATATGTCTCCAGTTCTACGTAAAAAAAATAAAAAATAAAATACTGATTGGTTGTCATTCCAGAAAAATCTAACATGACCGAATGTTACAGTTTCATTGTATGCAAATGTCCATATCCCATTGTCAGATGTTCAACGATATCTGGTGGGGAAACAAGATAATGATATGGAATCTTTAACTTTCCATCGTATTGAAACATTCCTGCATATCGAATTTTCGATACCAGACTCGATCAAATGCACTAAAATTATCGTATTCAAATGCTTTAGCAACTATAGTTATACGATATTCTTGGAAATTAACGGTCACCACTGAATCTTCATCAAGAATAGGTCCAACTGCTTCCTCATTTTCATCGATAGGAGTTGAAATAGGAGTGCATCCAATCACTTCAGGATCTAGACTGATTGTTAATTAATTGGTGCTGATATATCAATGATATCGATATGTGGATAAGAACCATCGCAGAGATTTTTAACAGTTAAAAACCACCGTTGCTACAAAAATCTCGCAACTGAATCATGATCTGGTTCCTATTCTTCAGTCAATCCCCTCGAAGATGTAACAACCTAACTGAACTTCCAACGGCTGCAAATTTGCCACTGACACCTCGGTTTCTTGGGTTCCTTGGCCCCAAAACAAATCAACAACAACATCCATCCGTGAATATTCATCTTCTTTTGCCTAAGGTCTTTGATGAAATTGTGTCACACGTACTCTACATGTTGATCTGGTATCCAATTTGAGCACGCACCTCTGATCTGCAAAATCTACCAAATTCTAAAGAAAACTTTTAAATTTTGCATAATATCTTCCACGCATAACGAATAGTGCCACACAACTTAGAACCTTTCATGCCACTGTAGAAAAAAATAGATTCAAACTCAAAAAAATGACTTTCGTCTTTCCGAGAATGATGAGATTTCCAATATGCAATAACAAAACATTGCAAAGAGCATTTTCATAGTTCTAAAGAAGTCATTAGAGAGAAACTGATTGTACTACATATAGACATTTTGATTTCAGATCTATTATTTTCAGGTTTAGCATGCAGGATAGGAAGCACAATTCAATCAATCCCAATTATTATTATTATTATTATTATTATTATTATTATTCTTGGTCAGAGCCAAACAATACACTTTAAAATTGTAGATGTGAAGACTTAAATGACTATGTTGTTCTATTGTTGTAGATCAATGTTACAACAACAACAACAAAAAACGTTACTGTTTCAGCATGTTGTAACAACGATTTGATAGGTTAATAAATCAGTGGGGTTGGTCGATGAGTCCTGGCTTGAACCAAATGCAACAGAACCATGGGAGAAAATCCTATCATCCCTAATCCGTAATTGTATGCGCTAGGCAATCTTTCTTTGTCTAACAGAAACAACATTGAATTTAAGTTTGGCAATAAGTATAAAGATCCAATGTTTTATTCTTAATTTGATTTTCTATTGCTTTTGCAGGTTTCGGCATGAAAGGATGAATGCTAGCGGGGAAATTACATTTGTAAGTTTACCATTTAACTGTTGTTGCGGGTTGAGGGTTTATGAAAGAGATGGCATGACAACTACTTAAACCAGGGATTGATACTATTTTAGCTTGGAGTTTCATCTTAGAGTTTATGCGTAGCTCTTGTCTTGTATGAATTGCAAACCTTTATTTATTTACATTATTATTTTTCTTTATTTTTTCTTTATTTTTATATTTTTCTTATATTTTTTAATGTCCTTATTGTTTTATTGTTTTTCTTTGTAGACACAAGCATGCTCAACTTTTTATTTATTCTTCTATTATGTTTTTAAATTAAAAATACAAAATAAAAACTATTTTACAAGCTTATTAAAAATCTATGAGCAAATGGAAGACGCAAAAATAGAGTAGGCAAAAATTTCGCTTAATTGATATTCCTGAAATCAACCAATTAGTCATCCTACTTTTTAATCCTCACGATCACACAAAGCATGGAGGAGAGAAAACTTATTCTAGCAAAATAAAAAAAACTCAAAAATAAAACCCTACCTACACTACACTAATTAGAAATGAGACATTAGTTACGTATAATCAAAGAGCCAATGTAGCCATGCACGCAAAAATAATAAAAATATGTTGTCTTTTAATTTCGCAATTGACAGTCGGAAATATGTATGAACGTGTGAAAGTATTTGTTGAAATTGTGAATTAAGAAAATAAAAATAAAAAGTAAATGTATCTAACCTAGTACTTGCTTGAAACCATCGTTCGATCAGGCTTTCATAGGTGCGTTGTTCCTCGCTCAGATCATGTTGTAACTCCTCTTTGTCTTCCTCGATCTCCTTTTTAATCAATTTTTTATCGTCGGATGCATAAGAGTCTTTATATGTTGGATCTTCAATTGTTTATGGAGGAGTATTTGAATGTTTGATCCTTGTCAAGATCTCTTCTTCATGGGAAGAGGAAATCTTGACATCTGCCAAGATCTGAGTGAGTAGTTCCAAGCTGACATTCATTCTTAAATCATGTTAAGAAAAAAAGGATTCTTACAGCACCTAAATCAAAATGAAAAACTTTAAAAACACTCTTGCTAAAACATAAAAAAATAATCTTCATAGTTGCGGAAGTTAAAACGTTCCTGATAGTTGGTTAGGGAGAACATCAGCAGTCTCCATTCAAGTAGCTGCTAAGACCCTTAGAACCAACACATGTAGATCACACTTGCAAAAATTTAAACTAATCTTGCGGAAATTGAAATTTACACTAACTTGCAGAAATTGAAACTAATCTTGCAGAAATTGAAATTTAAACTACCCTACATGTCGTTACCCATATGTCACCTCAAAGTTAGGAGCATGTCTAATCACACTTGCATGAAAAAGAAATTTAAACTACCACACTTGCATGAATTGAAATTTACACTGCCCTACATGTCCTTACCCGTATGTCACCTCGGAGTTAGGATCATGTCTAATCACACTTTCATGAATTGAAATTTACACTACCCTACATGTCCTTACTCGTATGTCACCTCGGAGTTAGGATCATGTCTAATCACACTTGCAGAAATTAAAACTAATCTTGCAAAAATTGAAATTTAAACTACCCTACATGTCCTTACCCATATGTCACCTCAGAGTTAGGATCATGTCTAATCACACTTGCATGAATTGAAATGAAAAAGAAACTAATACCTCAATCCATTGTGCTTCTCCGCAATGAAGCCAAAATGTTGGGCTCTAAAGATGTCCTAAAAACAACCTCTATGCATCAACCAAAGGTAGGTGTTGGCACAAGCGTTTTACTTGTCACCTACGTAGGTTCTTACCTTCTATTTTCAATACCCAGCCTCTAGAGATGCAACACCTATAAAGAAACAACAATCCTAAAGGGAACTACAATTGTTCTATTCAAAGGAACATCACGACTTGCAAAAGGAAAAAAAAATTGTGACAAGGGAACGCCAGTCGTTATATTGAACCGAACTAATGTTGTATTAATTGCATTGTAGTATTTTCCCAACTTATCTAATTTGTCAACGCGGGGGTCGTAAACTAATGAAGCACACGCAAAGTATATGCAAGATTGAAGCGAGACTAATCTAATCTAATTTTTAAGATACAATTGAAATTGAATCATTAATCTAACACACGATTGAAATAGAATCATCAATCTAGTTGCGTAAATGAAATTACTCTAAGAATGGGATATTGTGTAAAGGAAATTAATCTAGAAATGGAGAACTACATGAAGGAAAAGAAGATACAACAAGTGAAGAGTTGAATGGCACAACAACACATGAGAGCTCTCGCCAATGAACCAATCTTACATTCAATAATCAAATCAATCTTCATAAAAGAATAATGAAAGCATGAAAACCAAAACCATGAATGAAAGCTAAGAATCATTTTCTCTTTCGAATCCTAATGACTACTCTGATTCTAATTACATAATCTAACTCCTCTTCTACTTGAAGAATCTAATTGAATCCTCATGAAGAGAGATCACTCTCTTTTATACATGAGAGCCTTGAAGATAATATAACCATCTCATTATTATAGATCCACTATTCTCTCAACTTATTTTCCATTATTACAAAATATAATCCCTTTAAATCCTCACACACATCTCTCATATATCTTATATAAGATATTCCAACCAAATCTCCATGATCTTCTCCTTGGAATGGGCTTGAATTATCTCCTCAAATATTGAAATGGTGGAGGAAGTATTCGAGAAGTCCTTTGAATTAATCCTTCACATATTCCT